>JAPYYQ010000378.1:0-71651 GCA_030522585.1 Anagyrus pseudococci
TGAGAACTACAGATCGAACATGTTCGGCATCCCCGAGAACGATATTGCTGTTCTCAAGTTGAAAACACCTATTCAACTAAGCAAGACCGCTCAACCCATCCCCTTGTTTGAACAAGACGAAGAGTCAAAAGAAGGTCTTGCTGCCACTATTTCGGGATGGGGCGCACTTCGCCAAGGTGGTGGATTACCTGACGTCCTTCACGCTGTTGATGTGCCCATGATTACCAAGGCTACATGTAACGACGCTTATTCAAGTTACGGTGGCATTCCCGAAGGTCAAATATGTGCTGCTTACCCAGAAGGAGGCAAGGACTCATGCCAAGGTGACTCTGGTGGTCCATTGGTCATTGGTGGTCGTCAAGCTGGAATTGTCTCCTGGGGCAATGGAGGCTGGCCAGGTGTTTATTCAGAAGTTGCTGCCTTCCGCGACTGGCTCGTAAAGAATGCAGGAGTTTAATTTGAATTTATTGATTGATTCAAATTATGTACTTTGCAATGCATATATAAATGGTGTATCTTAACAATAAAACACTATTCCAATGTTATAAATATTATGTTTTGTTATTGCTCATTATCTGCAAATGTCCTTTTTATTTTATGAATAGTTGGAATTACCTTAAATAAGTCCAAATGATTTAGGTCTGCAACTACTAAAGAACAAGGTAATAAATGGCTAAATTAAGTAGATAACTATAGATTAAGTTTAGATGAACTGTCAAAAGATTTTTAAAACGAAATTGTTAGTTTGAATAATTTGAAATTGATTGAAGATTTTGAAAAATCGATCTTTTATGCTCTTACTATAAAAATAGTAATATAAATTGATTTCTGTAACCGTATAATATCAATTAATTTATTGTAAAATCAATTATGTATATTTTGACTTATTTATTTGATGATCATTTCAGTGGTGTGAGTTCTTAACGCTTTTTACATTATTGTGTATTCACATTATATATTATTTTTCTTCTTCAATACATGCTATTGCCGATTCAGTTAAAGTTCTGCAATATCACATAATCTTTTTTATGATCTTGAATAAATCTATTTATGTTTTGAAACCATCGATAATACACATGTTTATATTGTTGGTTGATATCTAACGTTTACATCAAATATACTATCGCAGCAATCGGTTTTTAGAGGAAGTTTCACATACCAGATATGAATCACAAGATAATAATAAATAAATTTTATACACTCAGACATTTTAATAAGAAATTTTATTTTATATCGCTGTTTGACAATAGTACATACGATAAGTAAGATTCCTGAGAATACGTTTAAATTTTTTTTATAGATTTATCGTTAGCTGAATTTTTGCAACATCCCTGTGAAATCTGCATCTATAAAAGATGTATGATCTTAAATTATTTAATATCAACAATATCATTTGGATTTTCACACAAAAATAATGTAAGATCGATTTGAAGTTCGAGTAAAAAATAAACAATAGGTATTAGTTAAAAGTATTATAGCCAATCTATTATTGCTTGTAAGGCACCCAATCAACTGTAGAATTAAATAAAATAGCCTTTTTTAGATGCTTCTACAAATTACTTTATTATTAAAAAAAAAGAGGCAATACATCAAATCGCCCGAGCAAAACTGCATCGCTAATCCTTCGCGCGCTCGACAATCCAGGCGCGATAAGATGCAATCTCGGTGTAAACACCGGGATATCCCTTTCTCGCGCAGCCATTGCCCCACGAGACAATTCCAGCTTGGCGACCAGCAATAACCAGCGGACCACCTGAATCACCCTGGCACGTGTCCTTGCCACCTTGCGGATAAGCCGCGCATATCTGACCGGCTGGTAAGCCTCCGTAGCTGGCATATGCCTTGCTGCATTCCCTCTTCGCAACTATGGGTACGTCGACGGTGTAAAGGATATCGGAAGTTATGCCGTTCTCGCGCAGAGCACCCCAGCCCGATATCCTAGCAGCCGTGCCCTCGGCGATCGTTTCGTTCTCGTCGAACAGTCGGATCGGCTGACTTGTCGCGCTGAAGTTGATCGCTCCTGTCAGTCTAAGTATTGCCAGGTCGTTGATGGGGATGCCGTACATGTTGGTGCGAAATCTCTCGTGACGCTGGATCGCGGTGACTCGATGGAGAACACCACCCTTCAATGTGCTACTACTGCCGACTCGTACGCTGATCGAGCTGGTGGAGAGGCCAACGGTACAGTGGGCAGCGGTCAAAATAATTCGCTCGGAGATTATGCTGCCGCCGCAGAAGTGCAGGCCGTTCAACTGCAGCGATACCTGCCATGGGTGATCCTCTATAGCTGCTGGATTACCACCGATTATTCGGCCTTGAGGAGTGAACGGATTTAGGCTCGCGTTTTTACCTGGAATAATCAACGCATTGAGTGCCTTTAAATGTATATTATTCAATAAATAAAAAATTTATCACTAAAGGTTTCTAAAAAATTTATAATGTTAAGTATTTTTTCTTAAAACTACGTTACCTGCAATTATTGTTACAAAGAGTAATGCAATTAAAGCTCGAAACATGATGCCCCGTTACGTAGGAGAAAAGACTAGCTGCGCTTAGTAAGCTGTCTTATTATTATATGTATACCGATATCTGTAAAGATTTTACAGTTTCAGATAATTTGAATCTCCCAAGTTATTTTTATACGTGTAACACTTAATAATATAAATAAATTTCAACATGAAGATACATTTTTTCCATATTATACACGTATAATCTTGATCTTTTATCTCAAATAGGTAAACATTATATTTGCACTTCTTAGCTACCATTCATTTATTATTACTCATTTAACAAATACAACTCATTTACTTCTTCATTCTTATTGAATAATCATCAATTTTTTAAATCTTTTTATGCCATTGCATGTTTATTTATTACGATACAGCGATCATTTCAAACAATTTCCTGATTATTTTTTAATGAAATAGAAAACAAGTTATGCTCTAAACAGTACAGGATTTGTCAAACCTCCATCGATCACATCGATCTCGAAATAAAACCTTCGAACCGACCACAATTCCTTAATTCGCAACAATGATTTTTTAAAACAGAACAAAGCATTTGTTTCTTTCTCATATACAAACTGACTTAAGTTGTCATTGATCTATTTCGTTAAAACCAAAAGGATTGCAATTTCGTTTCGTGAATTCTTTCGCGTCGTATCGTAAGCTCTCGCCGCGCGAGATAAGCCTCGATAAAAGAGAGAGAGAAAAAAAAGAAAACGTCATATAAATTGATGCATTCGCGTGTGCGCGCACGTATCCGTCTGATTTTATCGAACGGTAAACCACAAATCTCTTTCGCAGACTTTTTATGCTCATAATGGCATGATTTATTTGGCCCCCAAAGTGAATTCGATACTTTTTCTTTTTTTTCATAAAATACACACTTTGTTGATAAAACGTTGCACTGCGTTCTCGTAAATTTTATCATAAAACTATAACGTATAAATATATCACTGCATATTTTTGCATTAATTTGATATTTGACAGCTTCAAAATAAGACTATCTCGGCCTTATTTGCTCAGATAAAATACTCTAACAATAACTAAAAAAAGAACTTACAGTGTAAGTACAATAAAACGTTCCACTTAAAAAAACAATCGACCTACCCGACAAAAATTCAAAATTTCAAGTCCCTTAAACGAGAGTCAAGACTGTTTTCAAGCGTATCACCGCTGATAATCCCTGCAAAAAGTATATAAGCAACATAAACTCGGACGCACACCGCGAGAGAGTAGTGTCCGAGTAGCTGACGATGCATCGATCGCGCGCATATACCCTATACAGCGTCGGGCAGAGTAGTATAACGAACTCGGGCCCGTAGTTCCGCCGCGCGTGCGGACTTCCGGCGTGCGTGACGGATAACAATGCCGCACGTCCCATCGCCCGTGCACCAACACGTGCACGCAGTCGCACAAACGTATACGTACACAGGTGGATTGCGGAAATTTACGGGCCCCGGCCCAATGTATATATGCGCTTGGTATTATCAGCGTCCCGTGAGGCCTGATAGTCAAGCCGGCGCGTTCTCTGTGTGTGTATACGTATATAGGCGCCGGCAAACGGATTGCGAAGAAGATAAAGCAATTGCGCAATTTGCGCTGAGCAATGGCGAGAGGGCCTCGCCGACGCGCTGGGGGATATGCCGAGGGTCAATCGGCGCATGATGATACGAGAGCTTCGCTCTCTCTATATATATTTTTACTTGTTACTCATTATATCTAACTGAATTATTACACTTAAGACGTAACTTTTAGGAAGATTATTATAATAATGTCATATCTTTCTGTATCGTAAAATGTAAAATGTATTTTCTATTTGAATTGTACAACACAATGTACAAACAATAAATATATATCAATCAATCACTCTCTCTCTCTCCCTCTCTCTTGGATTTGACTTTGTGCGTCTGAATCTTTTGTATGAAAAATTTTGAACTGTGTGCAGTTGGATAACAATATTTTTTATTCCTATTTTACTTCATTTATTTTAAACTTTTTTTAAAATTTGTTTAAGAAATATATTCTTTTAAAGAAACGAACACTATCATTTTATTTATTTCATTCATCTTTAATATTATATACATCTTACATAAATTACTCTCTCAAGTTAATTAAATTAACTCGAAAGAAATTAACTACAACCCTTGTATTTAGCCGAATGGTCTTTAACCAGCCAGTCGATACACTACGCGCCCGCCTGATATATAGAGAATCCACGATTTGCTCGGTTTGTCGATTCTGCGGTCGGCCTTGCTTGGCCTCTCTTTACCGCTGCTTTTGCGGCTTCTATTTTTGATTAAACTTCGGCTAAATTACACGCAGCGGTCAAATTAGATATTTTCATACTTCAATCTAGAGGCGGTCAAATTGATCGCGACGCAGTTGTTTTGCCTGGAATTCTCCGGAAGGTGAATTTTCAGCTCTCGTTCTTGATTTACTGTACATATTTTTTGTGTATTTCAAGATTGAAAACTTGAATTTTTTAAATAAAATTGTTATTTGATGCACCTAATAACGAATGTTTAATAATCGCAACGATTTCTAACGTCATCACTTTGAACATGTAATTTGTAAAAAAAATTTATTTATCAAGGAAAACGTGGAAACGGGGTGATTTATATTATAAAGTAAGAGACATTTCAGTCGTAAGTAAACATCATGTTCCACTTTTTTTCCTCCTTGGTGGATAGGACGCTATTACGGTTCTAAAATATGAGTTTTATGGACCTGACGTTCTCATTTTTACAGGTTGTTTATCACAAGCGCCATAAAAACTAATATTTTTATATAAATACGCGTTAGGCTTTCATAGTACTTTAATAGTAATTTCAAAAACTTATTTACCAATTTTCTTTTATATGTAGAGGCATTAATATTTCTTCAAGTATACAACAAATTGTACGCCAATAAAAAATTGATATCCCTTTAAATTTTCTGCAAAACTTACTTTTCCAATGAATTTTGTTTTGGGAATAGTATGCAAATTAAGAGCTGAACAGAGCAGACGGTAGAAGAGATAGCTTAACAACTGTGTAATTCCCAGCTATTAATTCAAGGCATTCATGAATAATAACATTAATTACACAGGAGAAACAAAGCAATACTTCATCTGTAAATTGTATTCTTTTACAGTTCGGATGATAGTCGTTGAAATACTATTGTAAATCAATCACAATTTTATCATAAGTGCTCGTAGCGTCATGATATTATTATACAAAAATTATAAAAAGTATAATTACTCGATGATAAAATGGTCTTTGCTATTTCTACTTTGAACATAATGAAATTCGAAATAATTTCATGACTGATTTATTATATCAAATCATTTAATTACAACAATATATCTTTGTACATATGTAATACATCTTTTATTATTTGTTTCTTTTTTTCACAAACAATTTGTTTTCGACATAAAACCATATTTATTTTATTTCTTTCTGGATCCAGTACAACGTCGTTATTATTTGTCTACTCTCGTTGTCTATCAACGAGCAAACGAAAATCGTCTTCACAATCGTGTCAATAATTAAATATACATGCATTAGTATCATGCAGTTTATTAAAATAAACGTTAGATAATTCTCGTGAAGATGGGCTATTAAAAAGAAGACCTCCATTTGGAGGAAAAATGCAAGGACTATTAAGTAGGTCACTATGACATTCAGAACCTGTAATAAATAGAAAAAAATATGGTTAAATAATGGATTTTCAAAATAAACAGATTTTTATCAACTTACCATTAATGTCACAGACGAGGTGAACTTGTTTTTTATCATCAGCTGAAACATCGTTCTGGTTGATTCGGAAAAATTGTAGCCGTATAAAGCCGTAATTATGGGAACTAAATTGACGGACTGATAAATAACAATAACTTTGGTTACGAGCTCGATTAAACAATTCCCGGACTTTCGCGATGTATAGCGATGTTTGTATTTGGCGGCTATGTAAATCGTATAAAAAAATGGTAAAATTATTGTGGATGAAAAGGCTATTGTCCCAAGATGATATCTGAAAATTATTACTCGACATTTATAACAGAAATATTGTATAAATAATAAATTGACTAAATTTTTTTTTAAATTTACCTGATGACAGTGGAAATATATTCGAATATCGATATCGGCGTGAATTTATACTCGTTTCTCCAAATCCAAGGGCCAACCACTTGGGCAATTACGAGCCATATAAAGTAATAGCAGAAATTCGTAATCATCACTGCCACAGCGTAGGCTCCAGCAACATAAAGTTTTACCAGTAAACCGCGTTGCAGATTGCAATCTTTGGTAATTAGAAAAGCAATGGCTGTTACCAATGTCAATAAAATTACGACGAAAAAACTGAGTAATATGAGGGGAAACAAGTAGAAGATTACTCTGAAAGAAGCAGATAAACTTTTTACAAATTTATTTCTAATTATTTTCTATTACTATGACATAGAATCGCTATTTATCATTACCGGCATGATTTTTGAACAAGATCCGTTACCTCGAAGATACCGTACTTTATTAAATAAAATTCCGCTACAATCAGGGAAATTAATACTATAATAGACGAGAATTCACGGTTCGCTATTCGTTGGAAGAAAAACGGCACCTCGTGCTCGGGATTTAACTCTAGATGTAAGAAATTGCCAATAAACAATAAAATTAGTATCAAAAGAATCAAGTAAATTATCCCTCTAAAGTACGACTTTGTTCCCAAGTACAGCAACGCAAGAAATATCGATATTGACGATATGCTGGTTATTGTGCATAACACTATCATCTTAAAATCGCTGAAATTTTACAGTGTATTGTTTATAAATGTATAATTTTGTATACAACGGAATTTCAAAATAAGCAAAAAATTACCTGTGAAAATGTAAATTAGCACTCAATACTTCCGGGGTGAAAATTATAACGCTCAATAAATGGCTTATGTTATGCCCGATTATTTCCAATAAACTTTTTATGCCTAAAAAACCATTGTGTTCAATATTGATAGTTTCTTCGAGCATTGATTCATCATCGTAAGTCGTATTATTTAACAAATGAAACCCGCATAAGTTGACTTCCGAAGCTGTAAGAGAAAAGATTAAAGTACATAAATAGCATCTTTTTTCAATATTTTTTCTAACAACTTTGACCAACCGTAAATATATGCTCCAAAAAACGTTAGAAAAATAGTCCCAAGAACTATTAGGAATTTGGTGTCTGTTTTGTTTCGATTATTGGTAATAGATTTATCGTAAGTTGATAATGCATAATTTTGTGAGCCTACAACAGAATACATTTTAAAATTATTGAATTATCTACGTCTTCATTTAAAATGAATCTAAATTATTTAAACAAAATATAAAGTGTATTTTAAAGTCACACATAGACATACAATTTTTATATACCAAGCTTAAACAATAAAATCGCGTATAATTGTTGACTTTTCGTACTTACTCATATGCTTTTCCATTTTTATTAAAAAATAATAAATAATAAGTCAAAATTAAAAGTACATGTTCTGTCGTAGCGAACCAACAACTGTAACATATTGAATACCTTATCAGGTCCTACGAAGCCCCTCTATTTGTGTGCATTTTGATAAAATCCTATGTATTAAGTTTACTCTTTCAAAGACACATTAAAAGCTAATCTTTAATGGAATTATCTAGAGTTTTGCATTAAGATTAGATTACACTAGTACTTTTTTTCGTAACAACTATGTATCGACTTAATGGTGTATTATTTGAGATTTACTAAAAGACGCAAAAAAACCCTATCACAGCAAAGCGCTAACTCTAATAAACACTTTAAATGAATGGAAATCTGATATAAATTTTGAGAAAACAATCAATTGGAAGCTTTGATCTTTATTGAATTAAGAATGTCTGCAGACGTTCGACGACAACACTACGATAAAATAGTACAATGAATTATATGTTAATTCCAATGAGAAAAAATCCTTTAAAGTGTCGCGCAAATTTATTTGCAGAAACATCCTTTACTGGACGTCGCCTCTATCCAATCCAAATATTCCGTTACCTTGGTATAAACACCCGGATATTCTTTTCTACCGCATCCTATGCCTAAAGAAACAACGCCAATTACCTCGTACTGGTGCCCGTTCATTCTTACAAGTGGACCGCCACTGTCACCCTAAAATATAAAAAAGTCGAACATTAATAATGTAAATATACGCAGATCAATCGCATCGAAGAAAGAGATTTTAATCAAATTTTCATTTTCAATCAGTTTACCCTGCAAGCGTCCTTTCCTTCACTAGCAGCGCAAAGCGCTTTGTCGCTTACTTCGATTTTATTTTGGTATGCAGTTTTGCACTCTTCTAACCTCTTAACAGACACTTCGGCTGCTTGTAATACGCAAGGTGGCATGTCGTCTTCGCTCGTATTTCCCCATCCTATAACAGTCGCGGTTTCTCCAACGTAAGTCTTGCCTGTTGTCAAAAAAATATTCTTAGTTTAAACACTGTGCAAAAAAATGCCCAAAAAAAATAAAGGATAAATTAATGTCGTTTACCTTCATCTTTTGGAAGACAAATTGGACTAACTACATTCGACAGCGTGACTGGCTCGTTTAGTTCTAACAAGGCAATGTCATTCTTGAATGTTTTATTATCGTAATTGTATTCGAAAGCCGATGTAACGAATCTCAGCTGCCTATTACCATCGTCTTCTTCGCACATGTCATGATCGCCCACAACGACTGTGAGTTTGTTTACTGGACTAGAAAAAAAAACGTTGTTTACAATATAAAAACAATGATTTGATTTTTTCGATTATAAAAGGGTAATAATTCGATATATGTTTTTAAATTACTTACTAGACAAGGCAATGAGCAGCTGTGAGGACGAAACGATCGTTTATAAGAGTTCCTCCACAGGTAAACAGAGCTTCTGACATTATCCTGACTTGCCATGGGAATTCGTGGGCTTTAGGCGCGAAGCCGCCAATAATTCGAGATCTTGGGTTGCGTAAACCGCATTCTTTGTAAATAATCAAACGTTAAAGTTGGAATATACAATTGTAGTAAAAAAATGTTGAGACAAGCGATACTCACTACAGTCGCAGTAACGAATTTCATGTCCTACGGGTTCTTCGGCCTACGGTGTAAACATCATTATTTTTGATAAAAAAGCCTAATCATAATTTTACTGCTACTTTGCTTAACAACTAGTTAACCAAAGGGCAGTAAATTTACGAGAAGTTTTGACAAATAATAATTTAAAGCAATCGTCGCGGAGAATTAATTAAAGTTTCTGATGAAAAATCTCACCTTAACTTTATTGTTAACCGTTATGCTTATCGCGAATACTGTGACGATAATAAATCGCCATAGAGAAAGTTTCAAAGACATATTTACAATTTCAAAATTCAACGTTTACTTTTATTTAAACTGTCAAAAATTAGTAAGGAAATTTAATAGCATTTTAAGTCAACGAAACACATGTAAATTCTTATCAAGGGTTTGTCAACCAGAAATACTCTGTTCTGTCCTGTTCGTATCTGACCTACTCTAATACGAGCACTGGTCTCGAGGAAACCGAGAAAGCGCTTATATTTGCAAGCTTTTCGATCGAGAACGCTCTGGTCTCGATCATAAAGCACAAATGCAATATACCTTTTACGTTTTTATGTCTGTGTTTGCGCAAAAATTTTAATTACACAATTGATCGCAATTGCTCTTGAATATTTTTACACGATTATAAATCTTTAATTACTCGTATTAGAAATTGTATGTAAATCCATTTCAACTAACGAAAACTTGGATAAGAAAAAAACTTGAATAAAATTTTAACGCGAGTAGGATTAGAAAAAAACCATAAAAATAAAAAAAGAAACTATCAGGAAAACGAAACAAAATCTTTGCCCAAAGCTCGCAAATCATTTTGTAAACATTGCGCAGTGGTAAAAGCCCGTAGGGCGGGGTAATCTTTTCCAGGTTCTCACCGACACTCGTATTTTACAGTACTATCTCGCGCGCTTTTCGGCTGGTCCCATTTTCTCTCTCTCTCTCTCTCTCTCATAGTGTAGATATACGCGGCTAGACCATCTAAAATTTGCAGCTCTCGCCACGCAGGTGTGTTTTACTTTTCGGGAATTATTTACGAAACGACTTCTACCGTGTTTTTTCCTCCTCTACTTTTAATGACAATCTCAAATCTCCGCTTGGTTTTTCGTTCGAGCGAGTTTTTATCTCGCAAAGTATGGTGTTCCAAAAAGAGAGTGATTTTCGAAAAAACAAAAAGTTTTTAGAAAATTTTAAAAGTGTGTCTCGTATTTTATTCTTTTTTTTTTAATTTAAAAAAACCGATGCCTTTTTGTTGCGAGCTTTCTAAAAATAAATTCATCGAGCCTGTATATCTCGAAGTGAAATCCGGCGGGGTCGGTCTCCTAAATAAAAACGCGGATATCTCAGCGCTCGCCGGAAAGAAGTGAATATTGCACAACGTCGTTTCCTTACTCTCCTTTCCACCCCTTATTTTTTATTTCAAGAGCGCCAGGCAGCTATATGGAAAAAAAGCCACATCCCCGGTATATGCTCGCTATCGTTAAAATTATAGCTCTATATACACCAGTGTAGCTGCGCCGGGGGGGCGGAAGTGTTATTTTCAACCGAATTGGCTTTATATTCGATTAGCCCACTTTATTATATATTTCGCGTAAAAAAAAGAAATAGGTCGAAAAGAAATTATTACGATTTTTCGTTGACGCATACGTAAGCAGCCGGTAATATAACAGTTCGAACGTAAAACGACTTTTCGCATGTACGAGAGACGAAGAAGAAGAGAAAAAAACAGCATCCGGAACGAGTTATTTCGCCGGCTGCACGTCTGCACTTTTCCAGAGGCGCGCTAGAGAGAAATGCTACGGGAGAAAATAGAAATGTCTCTCTCGAGGTGGAGGAGGAGAGGAGGGAGACGTGAGAGTTTTGCCGATGCAGTTTTTGCTCTCGCGAATAACACGCGTACGTATATAGACGTATATATACAACTCGACCGCCGCCAGTACCTTCGAGTGTAAAATTTTAATTAGCAATTTGAATAATACCGCACATTTTATTTTTTTTCTCCCTCTTCCTTTTTTTTCGCCGCCGCTGGACGTCGCTGTTTAACAGTCGATTTGAGAAGGTCGGGACGACGACGACAATGAATATTTTACGACCTCGTTTCCTGCATTTTCTCAGTCCAATTATCCTGAAATTGAGCTTCAATTTGAGCGGCCGGCTACGTAATTCTGTAAGGAGAAAAATTTGCGGTTCGGAGATCAGTTGGATGTTTCGTATAAAAACTTTCCAATTTGTAATAAGAAGAGACGAGCTGGCTGCATAAAAATTGTTGAGTTGAAACAAAATGCCAAGTTAAAACGATAATCAATTTAATTATTAATCATTAAATACGAATCTCGATAAAAATATAGTTTATTATATTGATTAAAAAAAAGAAACCGAGAGTATGAAATCGTAAGAACACGAATTGTACATTTCAAAAGTCAAGACTCGCGAGTTCAACCGAGAGTTTTACGTCAGCGCACGGCGTCAACGCGTCAACCGTAAAATCGGGCCTGCCTCGCGCGGACGCGAAAACTTAAAGGAGATTGAAAGTAAACGGAATTTCGCGCGTCGACACCCGCTTACACACGTTTCATGCAAAACATTCCGAGATTGACTTCGTAACTCTCTCTTTCCTCCGCTCTATATTTCCATTTAAATTCCCGAAACTTTTGCTGGAAAGTACCCGCGAGAAACTTTTTGTCCTTTTTACCCTTGTCGTCTATTTTCTTTGCTAATATTCGAAAAGCAAAAAAAACACACACTCTCGCACGTTGGTTAATTAAGACGCACACCTGAACTTTTTTCCTTCTCCCATTTCAGTCTGCTTCTTCTTTTTTTTACCGAACCTTCGCGAAGAGAAGAAAAAAAGATATTTCGTCAGTTACACCAACGCCGATGTCCGAGGACGCGCTGGGTCGTTAAGCGGATATATCGAGCGTACAACGCCGGCTCTTTAAGATGGCCGCGCTTGGTTGACCCGATTTTCGTCGTCCGGGATAATTAGCTAATGTCTTCTGCCGGCCGCGCGCGCCGGTTGGCTTGGAACAAATGGATTTTCTGGTAAAGGGGCTTGGAATTGTTGTTTCGCGCCGATGTTTGCGTTCTGTTAAAGTTGTACCGAGGAGGGATGGGACGACGTGACGTTGCGTATTGCAGTGGGCGGACTGTAAAGCTTCGAAATTCGGGTTATTAACGAGGATGAGAATATTTTAATTTTGACGGGCGGTTGCAGGGTTTGTTGCAACGTCCACTTTGGATGCATGAATTTCTCGAGCTTGAATAAGGCACATTTGTTACATTTGGTGTTTACGCCGAGCGAGCCGGTTTGAATTATTTCGAGAGTTACATTTTGTTTCCATTAGTGCGCCAAACAAAACACGTTAATGAAATATTTGTCTCTTATATCTCGGTTCAACATTCGAAAACTATATATTTTATTTTTCGACAAAATCGAACATGATTTCATTCGTATATAAAACCTTGATTATTTTTATAACGCCACATATATTGAAATTCATCGATACACACGTATTTCATTACATAAAACGCGCACGACTATTCGAAAAAAAGTATATATCTACCGCAGAGAGAGCAAAGATAGTGTGCTATTAATCCAGTCAGCGCCGTAAAGTAAAGCAACAATTAATGCCCTACATCAGGCCTAGATCTTAAGTGCCCGTGGGCTTTTAAAAGCAAGCCCAATTAGACAAGACAGACGCTCCTCTCTCTCTCTGGGTGGTGGTGCTGCCTGGGGCATGTTTCTTCGCGCGCCAACGGCGAGACTGGCGATGTGTGGCGCGACCCCGCTTGACCCCTATCGACTCCCTGGAGAGAGAGAGAGAGAGCCGTGCGCTCCTGACCCCCTCCTGGCGTCTGACGCCAGCCAGACTGTTACTACTGGCCGGCCAGTGGAAACAGCACTCTCTATCTTTGCCGCTCTCTGATCCGACTTCCTGGAGCCGGATACTGGAATTTCCGTCCTTTGCGGTGTGACGCGCGGCTCTCGCCTGCAAATCGAGCGCTTTAAGGGCTCCCTGGTGTGATCGGATTTTACGGCTCGGCAGATGAGATATGCGCGTGCAGGGATTGCGGGCTACTTGCGACGACGCTTCGCTAACCCCCCCAACGACGACGACGCGATTGCATATGCGAGAGGAGGCCTCTGTTGAGTATTTTGAGAATGGAAAAGTCGGCTTGGATCTGTTGGAATAATTATTGTTGTCAGTTGTTATTTTATTTTCCTTTAGTTAACGGACTAGTAAAGACCTTGATTCCGTTCATTTTTCATTTCTTTATTTCGAATTAATGCATTTTTATATCTATTCAATTAAAAATTTTTATAAATTTGAAATGTAAAAGGTTTAATAATTAACAATTTTTATGTTTACGTGCCAACTTTTCAAATGATTTTCACGAGAAACAACCGAGAAAGACAATGGCTTCGACGTTGTTAAGGGTCATCTGAGGTGGTTCACCTCAAGCCGCGAGTGCGCTATTACCGTCAGTCTGATAAGTCAAAATAAAGTTTCGAAAATTAATATATAAATCGTGTTCACTCGGTTACAATAATCAATTCTCATCGTAAGAAATTTATCTACAACTCTCCGACAATGATAAAATTACAATTTTCCATTATTTAATTTAAGTTTCTCGCACAAAAGTTCAACTATAAACCAGTAAAATGTAAAACCTCAAACGCACATGTATGAAAAAAAGAATTCAAACATAGTCGATTCGCTTCTCCGAAAAAAAACAAAATGCAATTAACCGGAAAAAATTCAAAGTATCCCGCAAAAATACGGCCTCCCAGAATATTTCCCCTATCCCTTCAAATGTTCGTCAATCATAGCACATCGCCAGCGGGGACGGGCCTAACGACGCTAATTCGTCGGCCGGTATTAATCGAATTACCGACAACGCCGAGCTATCCCCACACCCCTCTCTTTCCCGCTGGTAGACTCTCGCGTCGGTGGGGTATTAATAATTTCGCCGCGGAGAGTCGCGTGCGCGCGGGCCTCGCTATGGGCATCGATTTCCCGTCCAGCCGGACAAAATCTGCGACTCTCCCGATGAGCTAGAGGAATCGAGCTCGCTTCGTGGATGTGCACAGAGCAAGAGCAAACGCGAGAAAACGTTGGGATTAGGATATACTGCTTTTGGAAAAGCTGTGCGTATTGCCAGCGTAGTTTCTCTTCTTCATCTCGCTGTCTATATGCGCGTGTTTTTTGGAGAAACGCTGCAGTATCGAGCGATTTTGCTGAAAGAGAAAGCTTTGTAATGGTGACAAATTTCGACTGCGTTTTTTTCGGTTTTCTAGACGTTTTGAAGGTTGCTGCCCTTCCCTTTTCCACTCGGTTCTATGAGAAGACTTCTTTTAAAGAGAAAAGACCATTTTGTGGGTTCCAAACGATGGCTTCTTTTTGATAGCGATTAGATGAAAACCATCTTTTTTTTACCTATGCGTTTTCGGGACACTTGAGACACTATTGTATTTATCAAATGTAAAGTTTACAAATTTTATTGACAACAGGCAAAATACAAGTTCAAATGAATGTCATCATTTTGAACGTTTTATTTTGAAGGTTGTTTGTTTATTTATCGCAAGTTTTTAATGTTATATCAAACATAACTTTGAAAATTGCGTAAACTTCACTCGCAGATTCTATAATTTTATCGTCTGGTAGGAAAAAAGTCATTCCATTGATCTGAATTATTTCTAACGTAAAGGAAAACCGAGCGTTTACTTTTTCCATTACCCAATCCATAGAGCTTCCCGTTGCAGCATCTATCGTTAAACAAATTAATGTAAATAATTAATTTTGTTATCAGAGACAAAACTAATGAATTATGTAAATGATGAGCTTACACAGAACATTTGGTGGGCTACCAAACACGTATTCTGTCCCATTAATACTCTTTAAGTACTTAACAGCCGCATTGGCTACGTTTTGCTGAAATGATATTATCACTGTATCACAACTTATCATCGACGTTTTTACCGTAGGCCCTTATATAATTTACATACCAATTCCCTAATTGTTGGCGGTGGTGTTTTTGTATAGCCCCAGGGATGTAAAATAATCTACAACACACGATCATTAGTTTAGCTACGACTGACGGACATTCGTATACCGTTAAAAAGATTTACCAAAACTACTCACACCAGCGTAACTGTGGAGAGAGAGATAGGCATAGGGTTTGTACGACATAGTGATATTTTGCAGAGCTTGGCTCTCCGGCTCGCTGAAGGCCGACCTGCCGGGATACGTCTCGTCACAGAGGTTTTCTTCGTCTCCTAAATTCAACGAAATCCGACGAATCATTTCAAATTCATTTTACAAAAGAAAAAAGAAACGGTATAAACATACTTGTCCGCCTGCAAATCGAAATTGCGATTGAGATCGGTGCCGATACAATTGCTACCGGGAGACTTAGAGCGATTCTTGCGCCAGAATCGATCGCCCTTCGGCGAACGCGTGAATTCGTAGCCGTCGGGATTGACGCAGGGTAGGATGACCACCGTCATGGCGTCGGCGATCGTCGACTCGTTCTCCACGACTTTACGAGCGATCCACATGGCCGACACGTGCGAGGCCTATTCGCGCGGGTGGATGCCACCCTCGACCATGAACACCTGCAAAATCGTGAGCGATCATTATCGTTGCTCCGCCAAAACTTCGTATCCTACTCTATGTATACTCACGGGTTTGTTCATGTTTTTCGAAACTTGGATGCCTATGATCGATCTGCCTTCGTAGCTATTACCGATATTGATCAATCTCGAGTAGCTTCGGTTCATCACGAGTTTTTGCATGAAATCGACGATTTCTGCGTAACTTGGAATCCGAGTGAAGTTGTACGTCTGCTGGACTCCGGTTTGCATGGTCGTTGATGCAGTGGCTCTTTTGTTGCGACTAGTCGTTTCCATGTTGATTAGCTCTTGGACGTTGTCGTGTGACACCTTGAACCAAAATTTTATTCAACGAACGAATCACTTGGATGAAAGTATAGGTTAATCCAATGGAAACCATACCACATAGTCAATTGATTTTTCATTCATCAACCTTTCGAAATTGTCTTGATTATCAGGGCTGACCATGACGCTTACGCTACTTGGTGATAACCATGCCCACAAGTTGCAACCGATTGCATCGGAGCAGTGGTTGTTGATAAATTCACTTTTGTCTGACGTGTCAGTCGTCAGAGTGTAAGCTTTGAAGCTGTATAAAAAAAATTATAAATTGTTTTTAATGAATTGCTTTTAAAAACTAACTTACGTATTATATAATTTACCCTTCGTAATCGTTGGTTCGCTCGTAGAAAGCTCCGTAGCCACATCCTAAATTAATAATAGAAAACAATAAGTATATGAATCGGCTCATTTTACTCAACCGAGAAATGATACGTAGCTATTTTTTTGTACGCAGCTGTTTGCAAGTCTACTGTATACACAGGTGTCTACTGTCGTGATTCTAATGTACGCTATTAAAAATGATATCGGCTGTACTATCTGGTTAATATACATGCGAGTTGGTACTATTTGTTTATGAAAAATAAACATTTGAAATTTTTGTGAAAATATTCGACTTTTCATGCTCGCTAGAAGTGCAAAAATTTACCTGCTGTTTAAAAAGTGAAAATTGATTTTTTTATAAAATTTTTTGGTTTTTGTTTTTGCGGCTTATTTTTAAACTTTTTCTGAGAAAGCATACTGCTAAAGTACGTAGCAGCGGTTTTTTGCTTTCTTAAAGAGAAAGCTATGTAACGGTTAAAATTTTCGATTCCGTAATTTTGTGTTTTCTTGACGTTTTGAAGGTTTCTAAGTACGAAGACACTGTTTTTAGAAAAAGTCTGTATGTATGTATGTCCGTCCGTCCGGACGTATGTGGTCATTTTTTTGTCGCACGATAATTCGAGCAAAAAAAAAAAGATATCGACCCAAAATTTGGAACACTTATCCGGTATATGTTACTAAAGAACTGATTAAATTTTTGGACCGATCCGACCTTATTTAGGGTGTTTATTAATATAAACTTTTTTTCTGGATTTTCATAATTTTGTTATAACTTTCGTTGGTGATGATATGTTGACTTAAAAATCAATACACTTATGTGTCATGGGTTACTTAATAACTAATTAAATTTTTATTGTAATTTATAATTATGTTAAAAAAGATAAATCATTTTTATGATAAAAGTTATTGTTCTTTGAGAAAGCAATCTGCTAAAGTAGTTAGCAGCGGCTTTTTTTTACAACTCTAGAAATGAGCAAAATAGTTTTCTCTCCTACGCTATCGCCATGAGACTACGATTACTGCCGATATCGCGATTCCGAATGCAAAGCCTTCGGAAAAACAATGGGCTTTAACCGATTTCTTCCGGGCAGACCCAAATACATATTCATAAGCGAGAGCGAGAGCTCTGTGACGATCGGGCTGCAGAGAGACTCCGAGTTGGAAAGTCGAGAGGTAGAGAAGTATAAGCGCCTCTGGGAGCCTCATGCTAAGTCCTTAGGATTCTCAAGGTGTACGCTTGAGCCTTAAGGTCGTAAATTGATATATTGATCTTTCGGGGGGTTTTCCGTTGTCTGCGTGAGCTTTAAAATTCCTTGGTTAGAGAAAAGAAGCCTTTTCTACGTTTTTCATCGTTACAATATTCTCAGGTCTCTTATTTCCATTTTCTATTGCACCAATATAGCCACTCGATTCCAGCGCAGCGTTGACCAATAACCTTCTCGTTATTAAAAAAGAAGAAATTCCACCGTATTGTAAACAACCCCGCACAATTTTCAATTTCTCAAAAACTCCCTTATCCCTCCAACTTTTCTCTCATTTCGACTCCGGAGACTTACACATCTCCCAGCCCTTCAAAAAGTTACAAGCCTCTCCCGCGGCAGAGAGGCGCTCCGATATTTCGACCGTCCGGCAATTCCAGGCTTAAGCGCGGAGAGGGACGTTAATATTCAGTGGCGTTTCAGGGATGGAGAGGCACTGCCCGCAGACATACACACACGGAAAACACATTACTGCCCCCTTCTCGAAGTCGGGAATTGGCGCCGACGTGTTTCGCACACACGCGAGGCCCGTTAACGTCGTTTCGTAAATCTTAACGGACCGGCTGGAACGTCTTTGCCCCGACGACGGAAGGCCCTATCTATCTCGTGAAAAATGTAGACTACTCGGACTTCTCGAGAAACTCGCGCTTGGGGTTATCGAGCTCTTTCCATGGTACACCTGGCATGCGCCGGCTGAAAATTATTTGCTAATGCGGGGCTTTCGGCGGGGATACGGTTTGTCGTTGGCTTGGGAATTCCCGTAGTTTGTAAGCCGACCGGCCCGTGGTACTGTGTTGTATGAATATGGAATATTTCTGTTTTGAATATTCATTTTTATTTATGGCGATTGGTAATTCATACCGTATAGGAATCAATGTAAAATCGTTTATATTTATGAATGATACAATAGTGGTATAAATTTATTTATCCTGACAAAAAACATACAGCTTTCGATTTGATCATTATTCAATTTAAGTATTCGGTTACTCTGGCGTAAACGCCTGGATAATTTCTTCGAGCACATCCGTGACCAAAAGAGACGATACTAGTTAATTCGTAAATCTGTTCCCTTTCTTTACTATAAGTAGTACACCCCCACTGTCTCCGATTTGTCATCATTTTGTTTTCTAACAAACTTTATTGATTTTTGTAACTGTAACGAAGTTAAATTCAGATGGATACTCTAGTTTTCTTCTTTAAACCAGATTATTCATATCTGACACGTTTCTCTTCCTCCTCATAACCGGCACAAATCATTTTATCCGTAACTACGATATCAGTGTTATTCTTGTATCCAGAATCTCTGCATGTCCGTTGCGTCATAACAGGCACGTCAGCGTACTGCAGAATACAACGAAAATGGCCGTCTTCTATTATTAATTCCCATCCAGAAATAATTGCAGTTTTACCAACGTAAAGGTTACTTTTGTCAGATTTTTAATGAAATTTGTTTGTAACAAATTGTTTAACTTATAACGGTAAATTTTTAATTATTTATGCTAATTGGATATTTAAAGTACAATGTGTTTTTACGGTTGTAATTATGTATTAATAATAGACAAATGTTGCTCGCAATTTTGAGTAATATAATGGGAGCGAAATTGTAATGACTTGGAGATTGTCAAGAGAGAGGCTTGTAGTAGATAAGTTGGTAGCTTTGTAAGTATAAGCAGGACCGTGACTAGGTAGATTAATAAATATGCTTTTCTAACTAATAAAATATATATATATTTTTAGTAACGTTTTTCTGGGGCTGATGCGAAAAGAACAGGGTTCAGAATAAACAATGCAAGTGTAAATTTGTAAATAATAGTACTTAATTGTATACAAATAATATAAAAATATACAAAGAACTAATGAAGCACAGAGTAAAATCAAAAAAATTTATTTTTACATCAAATGTAATATTTGAAAAATTCACGATAAACTTATCGGTAATTGCAAAAACATCCGTCTTTGGAAGTATTTATTATCCAATCCATATAATTTTGAACTTTGGCATAAACACCTGGAAATTTCGGCTCGCCGCATCCCTTGCCAAATGATATAATACCGATCAACTCGTACGTATTTTTCATTGTGCGTATCATAAGAGGACCTCCGCTATCACCCTGGAATCCCCCCGCCCAAAAAGTAACATTTTTAGAAAGTCTACAAATATTGCATAAAAAAAAGTCATCTATAGACTTATAGCGAATCCGTCACCTGGCACGAATCCTTTCCCTCCTCCCCAGCGCAAAGCATGTTATCGCTGATCTTCATCCCAACCTCAGCGTATACGCTACTGCACTCCGTATGATTGACCACGGGCACCTTCACCGACTGCAAAAAACACGGTATTCGGCTCTCGCCGGATCTCAGAGTTCCCCAGCCGGTTGCGATTGCCTCGTTGTTAGTGAAGTCCTCGTCTACAACAGAAATATCATCAAGACGGTATAAAATCCCTGAGACGATTTTTCACATACCTAGATTTGGTGGAAGACATATAGGTTGTACGGTGTACGAAAATTTCACTCGATTGTTGAGCCGCAACAGGGCGATGTCGTTGTCCATGTTCCGCGAATTGTAACTCTTCGTGTAAGCGGCAACGACGAATCTCGACAGTGGCTTTCTCGTGCGGCAAATGTCGTGCTCGCCAAAGGTTACCTTCAGCTGGACGATGGGTCTTTAATAAATGTGATTTTTTTTTATTGTTATTTAAATTAGTTGAAATTTGGTTAAAAAAAATAAAGTCTGTTTACTTATTGAGACAGTGAGCGGCTGTCAAAACGAAGAGATCGTTTATGAGAGCACCACCACACATGAAGCGATTCAATGCGGCAATGCGAACTTGCCATGGGTACTGGTTGGGCCGAGTGCCTGCTCCCCCAACGATTCGTCCTTGATTAGATACACCGCAAACTTAATGATAGCACATTGGAGGTTTTAAAATTAGTCAACGAAATATTTTGAAATAAAATTTCAGATACTCACAGCAATTGCAATAAGAAAGATGATATTTGTCTTTCATCAACTGAAACGTAAATAAAAAACTGATTAACGAGCGCCATAAAAAAACGCGCGTAAAGTGGAAAAAAAACTCACGTTATTACTTTTCGTCAGCGGCACCATGAACAAAGCGCTGAGAAAACAGCGGTAAAGCCAAAGTTTCAACGACATGCTCCCGCGCGCGCGACCGATTCGTATCGGTCGACTGTCTCGAATGCAATTCCGCAGTAGTTAAAATGTACCTTAATTGCTTTTTCGCTTTAATCATCGTTCCAGCTGGATCTTAAAGTAAACAGTAATAAAAAATATATAAATTATAATCGTACATAAAACCGAATGCGACTGTTTAAGGAAGAGGTAGAGTATGTAAATTATAACAGCGTTATTTTTTCTTTACTTTACCTTTTCGCATTATGCCTGTGCACTTACCTGCACGTGTAATGACTCTCGTAATGGACGTAGTCAATTTTCAATTACGTTACACCAGATTATGATTATTATTTCCGTCAATAAAAAACCGCAGCTTTAAAAATTAGCCGCAGTCTCGCGCTAACTCGTCGTGTGTTGTACGTATACCACTGCTCTGAAATCCCATTTAAAGTAATAGAAACTTAAAGTTTGTTGATTTTTCTCAAGCATATATCGGGCATAAAGTCCAGATTTAATTTTACATTTATCGCCTAACGCGCTTGTAACTTTAAATTATCAAGGCATTAAAATTTTATATGAAAACTAACATTTTTCCATCCGCTTTACTTTTTCCCAACATAGCATAACATCGTCTTCTCGCAGAAGCGTAAATATTCAGCAAAGCAAGATAGCAGTTTAATTTTAAACTGGCCCTCTTCAGGCTTGTTACTCAATTTTCAACGCTCCAATTGCCCCTCTCGAATATATATACGTAACACATATATAAGACACTTGGATAACGCAATTTACCAGTGCCGGGGAAAATTCAAAGTTCAATTATCCCGAAAGTGCCTCGTAATTAAATCTAATTAACGTCAGCTCTCGATCATTGTAATTCCAAATATAACCCGAACAATGCAAAACCCAAGCATCTCGCGTTTGCTCGATGATTAATACAACCCTAGGACCTTCCGAAAAGCCGTAATAATCAAGCCCTTCCGCTAGTTCGATAATTACCGAGACAGTTAAGTGGCGAGGTATATAGGAGTGGCCAAAAAGCCACCTCGATTTTCGTAGATTTGTACAGTCACACGCATTGCATATTCGTTTAGACGGGGGATATAGCTATAGAGGCTACTCCGATGTAAAAAAGGGTTATTAAAGATCGATGCTAGAGCTAACGTTGAATAACTCATGGTTACCGAAGTGTTCTTCCAATGAAAAAAAGGAGAACCAAGATAGTCATAAGAGAGAGAGAGAGAGAGAGAGAGAGAGAGATAGAGAGGGTTTTGTATTATTAATTTTCCGGATTCTATTTTTAAGCTTGGACGTCGCGAGGGAAAGGGGGTAGGGGCACTTTGGCAAAAGTGGATGGTAGTCTCGGGGGCTAAGGGTGATTCACCTCCGGCGTGACCTACAAAATTGTGTGGAATAAGAGAGAGAGCAGAGGAGTCTCGTAGTTGGCCTTACGCCTCGTATAAAGCGGGTTATTATATTTATATAAAGAAAAATAAAATGCGCTCGATACTTTGCGTCGAAATTGCTGACTTTTTACGCCGATTATATACCGAATTACGACGGTTAATACGGCGAGAGCGGTTATGGGCTTTGTAACGAGGGGAACGTCCACTGGGGATATTGGCAACGGGTTAATGGCTGTTTTTTTTTCTCAGGCTAAAGGATGAAATTGAAAAAAAAACCATTCTGGGTCATCGGGTTAATTAAGAAATAGCTGCTGCGAACTTTCGTCGCTTACGTCGTCCTTCTCTTTCTTCCTTTTTTTTGGGGATTTACGGAAAATACGTCGGGGGAAAAGTTTGCTTGTAAAAACTTGCCATAAATATGTCCCAGGCGTCGCTTGCGCGCGTCCTACAAGGAATCGCAAGACAAGAGCGAACTAGCGATAGTTCTCCTTTAAGCGCTCTATCTCGCTCTCGGCTCTTTCGAAAATTGTTACGAGAGCGTCGACTGTACAAACGTCTCTGTGTGTACGTGTGAGAGACGTATAGTAACAAGTCGTGGAAAGGTAATTCTTCGAACGTGTAGTCTCGAGCTTGTTGGGGCGAAGTTTCGGTGAAAGCCTCTCAGCCCTCTAAACTGCTCCTTGTCGGAATTGCAACGAACTTTCGGCGTTTTCCTCTCACTTCCGCCCATCCCCTTCTCTCTACACCGCTGACGGGAGATTGTCTGTGTGCAGCTTGTCCGCGGGAAAAAGAGGCTGGGGTTTCGAAAGTTTTAGGATCTTAAAAGTGTCGCTGATTTTTCGCTTATTTGTCCTCGAAATTGCTCCCCAAGTTTTTTCGGTTAAATTTGGAATTACAGCTGTTTTTTTGGGTCGACGGGGGATAATTGAAAAAAAAAAACAAACGCGACGTAGTGGCGCTTCGAAGGGGATTAAAGAGTTGTTAAAGGGTTATTTAAGCTCGTCAAATGGAACAAAAAATTTGTAGTTCTTGTTTTTTTTGCTTCATCACCAGAGCGCTAAAAGACGGGAGATTAAAAGTAAACAGAAAGTAAGGAGAGTTTAGCTTGTAGCTTTACGTCCGGTTACCTCATGCTCATTTAGAAGTGAAATGTTAAAACAGATTAGAAAAGATTACAACTGCCTGTTGGGGAGAGTTGAAGACTCACCTAGCGCCAAGAGCTTAACGCCTTTGAGCTTTAATCTTTTCTTCGGCGTGAAAATACATTTGAATTTGTAAAATGCGGTTTAATAAAATAGAGATTTGAATGTTTTGGATTTTTCGGTAATCGTTTGGTAATTGGACGGTGATTAAATTGAATTATAAATTTTGTTTTTCAATTTTCATTTCCTAGAACAGTCGGTAAACAAACAAAACGTCGAATCATTCGTGACCCAATATTTCAATTTTCTCTCAACCACTTACGTTCCAAGTATTTCCGCTCGCCCTATCGAAAACCCCACGTATATAAAAAAGAAACTTTATTCGCCCCAAAGCCAAACGTACAATTACCATAACCTCTTTCGACTTTCGTAAAACAGTCGAAAAATCCTGGGCTCGTCAAAGCGCGCCACACGAGGCAAACAAGCAATCAATTTTCATTCAAAAAAGAGCCCCTGACATCAATATTCCCCAGGACATTATATTTCGCCGGCTCTCGATTTCTCGCGCACCAGAATCCAGAGAGAGAGTCGAAAAACAAAAGCATTAAATTTAACGCGCGCGTGTACGTACGTACGTATATACCGAAACTGGCCCATCTCACGTGCTCCGAGCCATTCCTCAAGCAATACGTATATACCAGCAAGTATCGATCCTACCGCGATCACGCCAATGTAAACATAAGGTTTATAAACACTTGTGTGTGTGTGTGTGTGTATGCGGTGCCAATTTCTTAGACTATCGACGTTCTCGTCAATTGCCTCGGTATTTTTAGGATGTGGTCTCGATGTGTGCGCTTATATATCGGCACACCAGAATCGACAAAAAGCCGTTGGGTATAGAGAAGTATACGTGACCTAACGACGATATGTGCCCGCTCCAGAATCCAACGGCATTTACGGCTGATTTACAGGAGCCGAGAGAGATGCGCAAGCTGTGTGTGTGCAATGCTCTTTCGCGTCTTGGACGAGATAAGAAGCAAATACGGAAGATAGACTATGCGTCGTCCGAATACCTTTATTCTTTTTTTCATGCACTCGCTGTTGTCATCTTCAACGGATAATACGCCTCGTCGAACGGATGTATTTGAATAAGTCAAGGCTCTTGTTCTCAGGCATATTCCTCGGGTCGCGCGCGTCTCTCTCCGCTGAGAAATTTCAACTTGGTAATTGCTTTAAGCTCAAGGTAGTTTGGAATGCTTGAGAAAAGAAGTTAACGTCGGAATTTCCTTTAGCAGTTGCATAAGCTCACTTTTTTTCAGTCTGGAAGTCGAGGCGTAGCTTGTTACGTTGTGTGCGCTTCTTTTTTTTTTATTTCGGGGGATTTATCCCATCAGTCCAACGAGATTTTGCTCTCGCGGTACTTACGAAGTAATGAAATCTTCGTTTTTTTTTTTCAAACTCTCGGGGAAAATTATTTTTCGAAAACTTTCTGTTTTTCCACTGGGAAACGCAGTTCTCTTGCTGGGGAAGAGAGTTACTTCTAAACGAAGCGCAATCTCTTGAAATTCGTTGAATAATTTCGTTATGCGTAATGTTGACTCCAAGTTAAGAAAAATTTTATGCATCGAGAGTTGTTTTTCTCTCTCAATTTGTGCGTGTCGAGAGTTAGCTATACGATTCGAGCGAAAAAAATTAAAAAAAAAAACTCGATAGAACGAAAAGCAAAAAGCAAGGATGAAACATTTCTCCGGCTGCTTTATGATTCAACGCCTTGGAAAATTACATGAGATCGTTAAAAGCTCGGATGTTGCATAGGATAGGGTCGGCCCGGATAGGCAAGCCTGCGGTCTCGCGCAAGTGAATTGCCTTTAAATTGTTAAGGAGCCCCAGTGTGTGCCTATAACCCGAGAACGCTTCCGACGAACGAGAAGTGACTTGCCACCAAGCCCAGATTCTCGTCCATTGTAACGAACTAAAATTGAAGCAGTCAAGTCCGGTAGAAAAAAAAACAGAAGCATTAAAGATCCCACATTAAATATCCCAAGTAGTAAAGGTCCGTATTAGTCAGACAAGCGAGATCGAGCCGCTGTAGAAAAGAAAAACCGCTTATCTCGTAAATATGCATGAGACGTACTAAGCATCCCGAGAAAGAGAGAGAGAGCATAAACGTCACGAGGGGATAGCTTGCGAATGAAAGTTTCTCCCCGGCTTGTCGATATAGAAACGCGAGAAGACACGACACCGGCGAGACGTCTTCTCGTCGACCGCACTTGAAAAGATCGTTATCGGATATCCGACTCTCTCGCGGCGGTGCGGCCGACGCGGAGGCATAGAATGGAAACTTAATTTAAACGGAAATTCCCGGGCTGTTTGATTTATTCAACATGGCGCCAGCGAGAAATCGCACTTGCCACTCTCTCGATGGAGGAGGGAGAATTAACGCTCTCTTTTTCTCGCCTTCCTGTTTTAACCTCCCTCTACTTCGCTTCTTCTCCTCGCGCGCGGATACTTTTTTAATGGCACTTGCACGCTCCCCGACTACCGAGCAATCGTAAATTCTTGCCGAAATTAAACGAGCTCTTTTTCTCTCGAGCAAATTGTTGAAAAATAAGTTCAAAATTTTCCTTTTTCTTTCGTATTAAAAAAAGATAAATCACGTTAAAATTATGAAAATGTCTCTTCGCAGCCGAAGATACAACTGCAGGGAGGAGCCAATAAATTCGATTCCTTGCAAAAGAAGCGTCGCTTCCGAGTTATCCCCGAAGCATTTCTCTCGCCGAATTTCGCATTCCCGCCATACGCGGCCGAATAGATAATAATATATTCCTCCCCGGCTATCATCGAGTATGTAAATTCGAAAGCGTATAGAACTTCCGCAAAGTTGATATCTCTTTTTCCCCAGCCAGCGATTCTTTTCCTTTCACCTTCTTTTTTTTGTTTCATTATACAACTCCTACGAAATTTAGCTCCTAGAAAAGCCAATAATACGAAGAAAAGGAGAAAGATAAAGGCGATCGTTCTTCCCAGACGAAAATCCATTAAACGATTCCTTGCTCGTCCCCCTGCTAACACGCGGCGCGATTCGGCCTAAAAAGGAAAAAAACACACACAGGCCAACACACCTACACAGTGAGAGCGTCGCGGACATGGCTGTCGATGTCTATAGAGGTATAAAGGCTTTTTACGCGGATCGTCACGCAAGCCTCTCTCTCTCTCTCTCTCTCTCTCGCAACGTCATACTGACCTCGCGGCTTTCAGACCTGTAGCCCGAGCGCGCCCGGTCGATATATACTCGGCTTAGTTCTCTACACACCTGCCCTCCCCCCCTTTCCCCATGCGATCAGCCGGTCTTCGCCGCAGCCTTCACCCAGAGACTACGGAGCAACACGCGCCTCTGTGTCTATGATTGTACGCTTGTGGTTGACGATCGAGCGAACTTTCTTTCTTTTCTTTTTTTTTTTCTTTTAATGGAGAGACGCGAAGCTAAGCGAATCGTAATGTGATGGAAGACGTATGTGTGTTGTGTTTTGCGCATAGGTCAATGGTGTACTCTTTTTGGTTCATGGATATTTTAAGGATGAAAGTTTATGGTTTATTGTTGTGTTACGCGAAAATCGTAAAATAATCATTTTATCGAAAAATTTAATTAAAATCACGGATATGTTTGTTGCAGTAAAAACTGAAGCTTTTTCATTGCTAGGGACTTTTATTGCTGGAGATAGAATTAGAACCGCATGTTTATTTTCTATTGATATATAAAATTTCGAATAGGTTCTTTTGGCATTAAATTTGCACGAATTGGTTTTGGCAAATGTGTCAGGCTTCGAGAAACTTCGAGTTTGTTATAACAGTTAAAGTAATATCGAACAACTTCGTATTCTGTTCAAAATGATTACAACGGTATGGTATTTCTGTTGCAAAGCAGACATTGATACTCAAAATTGCAAAACAAATGTATTTTCATTTTTTATACACATTTTATTTCGTAACTGCAGCTATTACAACACACCTTAAAGCTCAACTTGAAATCGAAAAAACATTCAATTTAAAAAAAAAAATCTGTTATTAAATTATTTAACGCACCGCTAGACCCTCAATCCCTATTTCCCCCCCAATACCAAACAAAAAATAATCTCAATTGAAATATCAATCACGCGGTGCCGAGCAATTTCGAAAAAGCTCAATTATATAAAAAAAAAGAAACGCGCTTTTATTGCAAAGCCCAGAATATAATCCAACCTACAAATTCAAACATCACACACACACATAGACCCATAACACTGTTATCATACGGTTCGGTTGGCCTGCGCCATCGATCAAACTCCAATCCCGGCTAAATCCCATTAGTTTACATCGAGCCCGTTATTTAGCATAATTCAATATCATTCGATTCTTCCGTGCTTTCCTATAGCCGGACATTCTACCCCCGGGAGATAGAGATTAGAGCTTTTATACGATGACAAAACAAAAAGCACAAGTCCTTCGATTTCGTTTTTTTTTTTTTTAAATAAACTTACCCAATATATTCCGGTAAATTTTACAATATGTCACGTGCAATAACTTGGAGAAAGATATTTTTACCATAATCCTGTCGTGAGATGCTCTTTTGTCTTCAGGTTGTTTGCCAATGGAAAACACGCGACTTATGTTTATTCATCGCGCTCGCTTCGAATTTTCATGCATCAGGCGGTATCGTTTGCAAAAAAAAAACTGCAAAAAAAAGCTCGAGGGCGGATATCTTGAATAACTGATTGCTCGTTTGGGATTTTATCGAAATGATTGATAGTACGCTGGAATTGCGGATCGACCGAAAAAAGAAAGTAATAAAAAAAAGAGCTTGCACGAGTTTCGCTTCTTTTTTTTAAGGGTTGTTGCGTAAGAAAGGAGAGAGAGAGATAGAGAAGCTTGTTTTCGCTGATGCCTCGGTAAATTGCGCTTTCACGCAGTTTCCCCGCTATTGTCGGGCTGCTTTTGTCAGGTAATTTCCCGACGAAATAGGAGACAGAGAGAGAGACGAGTAAGATCGTTGGGATTAGGTGACGTTCAATGTACTATGCACGCCGTACCGAGAGTTGACAAACTAAAACGCGCCTATCGCTCTGTTGTTCGATTTAATTAGAAAAGCAAATTCGGATTTATGAGAATCCGGGGTCTTTTGTTTCTGAAATTACGCATAATTTAAAAACAAAAATAATCTCCATCGAATAAAAACGCGCGTACTACAATAAAGCTCTCCGGGAACACACAAAGTTAGTCGCTTACGCCGAATAATCGCTTGCACGGAAAGGCCACTTTGTTATCCGGCCCCGACAATAGGACGACGTCTCCCAAGATGTTCCCCCCCCCCCCTTGTCTAACCAGATCACGACAATAGCCTCTTCATCTCGGCGGAAATAGAGAGAGAGAGAGCGTCTTGTAATAAAATTCCCCGAGAGGCAAAGGAGGCAAAAGCTCGTGATGAAGCTTTTAATAACCCGGCTCTCCCGGCTTCTCTCTCTTCGTCGAGCCGAAGAAACTTAGTTCTATCGAGCGGTAAATTTGAAAGTCAACCTCTGGATTTATCGCCCGTAGCGACAAAATTTAAAGCGGCTCGCTCGTCCTCCTGCAAAAAAAAACATCTCGTTTTTTTACGTATCTATAGCTTTTTTTTCTCCAAAAGAATAAGCTCGTGTCTCTCTGCAGCATGCGGTGGATTGATTAAATAGAGAGTTGCAGTCTATTTCGTTGCGGCGATTCCTTTGATACACGCGTAATACGCGAGAGTGATTGGCGGTGAAAGTTTCGTTTAATTAAAATAAAAATTAGTCGGTCTATATCGGCACAGCGTGCTGGCCTTTAGTTATCCATTGTCGAAGGGGAATTAATTAATTCAGGGAAAATAGGGGGGGAAGGGCGTTGGAATGATTCAAAGCCTCAACGCGTGACTGGATTATCGGAGCGGCTTGTGTGTACGCGGTGAAAAAAAAAGAGAGCTAACGAGCCGACGTATGGTTGGGTCTTTGTTAGCGAGTGGATGTTAGGAAAATCCTTTTACAGAATTGCGCCTGCTGTAAAATTTGGAATTTCGTTAAATCCCGAACAGAGACAGGGTGTAATGTGTAAGGCTTGGAAATCGGGAAAATAATGAGGTTCGGGTCAAAGCTAGAGTAGAAAGAGGCTTTGCTTTTTGCCGGGCGCGCGATGTAAAGTCGCGGAAAGCGAGCGAGATGGGCGCGCACTTCCATTCAGTACGGCGTCGAGCTATAGAATATCGATATACGTTATTACAGAATTAAGCGCAGTAGGCGTGTCTTTTATGCAGACTATGCGACGTAACCGAATTATCGATCTGCTTCAAACGCTTTTCTTTTTCGTTAAATTTACGATGTTTATTTTCATAGATAATCAATTTACTTTTACGCCCACATCCGAAACACCATCGATTTCCCTCCAAAATTCCAAATTTCATATACAGACGTATATTTTCAAGCGATACCCCCTTCTGCCTTCGCTGTCCTTATCAATAATCCCATCTATAAATCCATTAAGAAGTCAAGCCTCCAATTTCCTCGAGCAAACCTAAGACACCCCCCATATTTTTGCCCCCCCCCCCAATCCTCCCCGACGTCAGTCACTATATACGAAGAGCCGCTATCACCAGCCCACCTAACATATCACGCCAACGTCTACTCCTAAGGCACGCACACACGTTCTCGAAAGACCTCGCTGTAAGCTGGCGTGTGCGCCGACTAAAAACATATGTAAAAAAAAACGAAAAATATAAACAGAGAAAGAATGAGAATACAGTCGATACACGGGATATAAGTTGGCGTACACACGAGATCGTGTTTTCGGCGAGCGCAAAAGTCGTCGGACACACGGATACACACACGCCTGCGGCAGCGCACGCACGCGCCCTCTCTCTCTCGCGTGAACGGGGCCAGGAGGCCAAGGCCGGCTAGTCGAGCGCGTCGCCGCGACGTAGACGTCGTCGTCGTCGCGTTCCACCTACTCCTCGATAGTCGTCGCACCCTTGTAACCTTACAATCGTCTACTACACGCGAGACTATACACACGTGTGTGTGTTATGTGTGTCCCGGCAATATTCGGATTCGATCAATCGCCGAGCGAATGGACTTTGTCTATATGCGCGAAGGAATACGCGCTTTTTTTTTCCTTTCGAACCGCGACCAGCACGGTATATAAGCTTTGGAGTGTATCTTTGTGAAGACTGTGATCGATGATCTCTCTCTTTCTCTCTTTTTTTTTTGTTTGATCGGTATTTTAACTATACGTTCGATGAAGCTTTTACACCGCATTTGCTTGATGAAAACTCACTCTCTCTCTCTCTCTCTCCCTTGAGTAAAATCGATGGTCAATTAATTTTACACGGAATATTTCGCAACGTTAATAGGTGGATACATAATACTTTGAATTGAATTTCGGTGGGGATATCGCGAGAGCCGTTCGCTCAAAATTTATTTATTCGGTTTGACGTGATAAAGGAGGAAGAGGGACGAGAGAGAGAGCGAGGGAATCCGCTGATCATATGACACCCGACACGTATGGCTGTATACCTTGCGTAAATTTGTAAATGGCGCAAAAGCGAATATTTCGAAATTATTACACGGACATGTATCGCTTCAGACTAAAACGTGTTCGATTGGAATATTAGTTTACGCGATATATTAATTTCGATCGACACATTGTCATCGTCGCTACTTAACCAATTTACACTTTTCCATCCTCTCTAATGTATCCACGCGCGCGCGCGTGTGTGTGTGTGTCTGTTGTGTTTTTTTTTCAACGCAAACTTTGAGGAGAGGCAGAGACCCTCTTTGTGGCGCTTCCACTTCAAAAGCCTTTCAACGCCCTTCGCCGGCTTATTTATAAATTTCGCGCTTAGCGCGACGTAGGCTTTTGTCGCGACCTCCTTACTGCCCTTATTAATTTCCAGCACGTGTGCGCGTGCACACACATGCTCTCGCGGGGTATAATAAGCCCGGAAGGGAAGAATTTTCTAATCACGGCGCTTTGATATCAAAGAAAACGGAAAAGTGTGCGGGGAATAATCCAGCTTGTTTCAATATAGATTTCTGCGTGTATTTATAATAGAGAGAGGCTTTGGGGAGAAATCTGGGGGATGGCGCGAGAGTTAACTTTTGCGTATTTAGTCGGGGGCGAAAGAGCTAACGCAGGATTTATAAGTTTTGTTAGGTTTTCCGTGTTTGTACACCGAAGTTTCGGTTATTTCGATCGATTAGTCAAACGTAGTGGGAGAGATTTGAGCACTATACAAATGTATAGTCAAATAGTTAATTCAATCTTTGTTCAAAGTAGACACGATTTTTGTGTTTATACAGGCTCGTTAAAACGATATAATCTCCAAATCTACTTTAAAAATAGGTACACTCAAATAACTATTTAGAAAAAACGAAATAGGGATAAAAAACTCCACGCTACCTCGTAACACCCAAAAGATTGGATATGTACGTATACAAGGAGACCAAGGGCAAAATTGTTTCCCGGTACAATTTTCTCGCGCTTTAGAATCGCGAAATAATCAGAGAGGGCCGCGGCACACGTGCGCCAAGCGGCAATTCGCGAGTAATCCCGGTACAGCCGGCGCAGCCGTTGAGGAGGTCGAGCTTTGCTTATATGCTGCTTCGTGGATATGAGCAAGGGGGGAGGCTGCAAGCTTGCCGGAGTCCTGGCAGTTGATGAATGTGACGTAATCCGGATTTTTGTTTGCTCGTATGTGGTGTTTGGTTGAGATTCGTGGTGTTTCTTCCTTTTTTTTTGTGATTTGGGGACGGGACGGTTTATGAGTATACGGTAGGGCGTTTATTGCGGTGGTTAGATGATGGAAGGAAAAGGTTTGCATTTTGTTTATCGATAAACGCAACATTGTTTCGTTTGACTTGTATGTTTTTAGATGTTTAAAAAAAGGTCAGCGTGTACGCACGTGTGTATGTACGCATGTGACGATGTTTTGCACACTTATTCGTCATAAATTATTCAAAAGAGCTTATGACTAATACGCGTATAGCTTCTTTATATCGCACTTATAACATAATTCATTTTTCATGGTATACAAGACAGCCTCATTTAGAGGTTCATCACGCATAAATAATTAATTTACGCAAAGAATTAAGTTTTTGATTACAATAAAATCAACAGTGCATTTAAACTCTGTCGAGTTGAAGCATATTAATCCAATGACTGGCAGGGTAGAACGGAAGATTATAGCGTTGCATTTGTATACGTGTGTAACGATGTGCGTGTGCAAAGAGGGGGGGATGTGAGGGTTGTGGGGTGGAGAGGAGTAGAACGAAAGGAGGGGCAGCAAAGTATTATAAATAGATCGGCACGCGGGCTGACACAGTAAGCGCGCGCCACTAGTGGCAATCGAAGGTAATGCCAAAACCCCTCTTTAACCTCTCTTCTTCACCCCACCCCCATTAGACTCTCTCTCTTTCGCTCTTTCTTTCTCTCTTCGAAGCTAAAATTAGATTCTTTCTTTACGTGTAAAACTAATATTTATGAAATAAATGCAACCTCCGCTTGCCGGCTTACCCTGTCGGTTTTGACATTGATAATAAGGCTAAGGATAAAAGGATGTATTAATGCTCTTGGGGTGTGCATACACAAACGCGCCGAATGGGATAATTCAAAAGTCGTTGACGTATGAAACAATTACAAATTTTAAACCGGATATCCATGACTATCATCGTTTCCCAATAACCCTAAAGAATAAAAAATCATCGAGATTTGTCAATATAGTCCTTTCACATACAACACTCGACCCGAAGCTACGAACCCCCTCGAAAGCTTACGGAAGTATCGATACCGTATAGGGCTATCGTCTTCCAGCCTAATGCGATTTCAGGGCCCGATGACCCTAGCAATCCCAGATCCCGAAGGGACATGACAGCAAGTCGAAAGAGAGAAAGAGACAGTCAAGCTCTCCTTGCGTGACCTCGCCAAACGACGCGGGCAGAATCAACGTCCAATGATTGAATTAGGAAAGGGAGGGGGCGCTGTAGGAAGGATAGAAGCTCCCGCAAACTCAGTCTCTGACGGAATAGACTGTTTTCATCGTGTACACCACTCGCTGTTAGTGCGGGCGCAATCGTTGAGCACATGTTGAACGGATTATCGAACTGTAAAGGTGAAATTGTATTCTTTCTTTTTTTTTTGAGGTTAGGTATCGTTTTGAAGGATGACTGGTGGATTTGGGGTAGTTTGTATTTTTACCTCTACTCCTGGTACGTTATTCGATTCAATTGTTTCAACGTGCTGGTATCGATTGCGGTAATAATCCTTACGAAATCGCGTTATATGCAAATGGAGAAAACGAGTAAAACGTCACACCATTTGTTTCGCGCCGCCGGCCACACACAGGACGACGAGCGAGGTGATAATGTAGTATAAAAGCCATTGCCGGATCGTATTAGCATAACCGCAACGAATTTTTGCATAAAGGTGAGCGCGTGTTGCCGCGCGAGGTAAGGTCGTTCTAAAATTGGCGAAAAAAAGGTGCTATTTTTGAAACTTTATATGACACAGCGCTCGTAATTACGTAACGAGATTCAAAGGATGTGCATATCGTCAATTTGTCGAGGTGGGGAGAAGGGTGTCTGGATTTGAATAAGGAACGGATTTGCTTTAGAGATTTACGAGGAGGCCTAGTTTATGAATTATTTATCGTGCCAACATTAAATTAACACCCACCAACGCACACTTAGCCATATTCCCCAATTGTCATTGTTATAAATAAAGAAACAAAAACAACCGTAAAACTAAAATTTCAAATTTCGTATAACAGCGCGCGAGTCACGTAGTAGAGCCTCGTATCGCAATCGTGCGGGCATTGATATCACCGAGAGAGAAGTACGACAGGCGCGGTATAGAGGAGCACGAGTGACATGATCGATTTTCAACGTGTTTCAGGGAGCGGTCGAGCTGGAGTTTTTCGTCGCTACTGGAAAGAGAGTGCCTCTATCATCCCAGTGGCGCGCTTGCGAGTGAAGTCTGGTTGGTCAACCGGGCTTTGATGCGCTGAAGCTGAAGTCAGCCCAAGGCCGAGTAATCGACGAGCGGTGATAATCTGCATCGTCTGCTGCGACCAGCCATATCTTCCACGTTAAGGTAAGGAGATTTGCATTGTTATGTGAAAAGTATGTTAAGATTCATACATTGAACTACTCGAAATGTAAACATCCTTATTTTGATCAAAACCGCTTGGCTATAAATAGAAAGAATAGTTCGAAAGTCGACATTCTCGCATCCTCGAGGATAAGAGCCAGAAAAAACAAGGACGCGTCGACAAGTTTTCCCGTGTAGCCCTTGAAAAAGCGCCGAGAGAAAGAGCGGAAATTCAAGTGGCTTCTCTCTTTCTCGAGACTGTAGCAATAATATACACTTGTAGTGGAATTCGAAGATGAAAAAGGGGGAAAAAAAGAACGAGAACACGAAACGGAAGACTTGCGGAGGATAATTAAGCGGGGGTAATTCAGCGAGAGTGAATGACGCCTTGGGTTAATTAGAACGTAGCTTTTTAGCTTTATGGGAAGATAACGAAAAACTGTTAGGGTATTATCGAGCTTAGTAATTTTTCTCTTAGGGTTATTCGCACAGTTCCTAATGGGATTCCTCTAAAATGTGAACTGTGGAATCTTAACAAACGACGGAATATCACGAGAATTTATTCTGACGGATCATTTGCATGAGATGAATCATTCTTTCCATAACCATCTCGCGGAAATGTTTGCTCCATTGTTATTTTTACACCGGATAAACTCGGATCCGTTCTCGCCTATACGCAAGCAGCACACTCCGAGGCGAGGGAAGGCAACAAAGTAGAGGCATTAATATTGATGCCAAGCACAACACACAAATAGACTGATTCTCAAATGCAAAGTGCTTGCAAGACAAGGTAATCGATCGGTCGCCTGTACAGCCCTCCCACCCCTTTTATACAACGTGGTATACAAACCGGATTACATCGATTTACAATAGATAATAAAAAGCACGCCGGCAAGTACACGACTTGGTAATCTCGTTAACCCTCTCTCTCTCTCTCTTCCCTCAACGTCTAGCACACAAAGCCTCCTTCACTTAGCGTATACACAAGACCGCGGGGTCGTTAAGTCACTTACCCGGCAGCAACGCGCGGACCTATAGCCGAGATTTTTCTCATGGCTAACCCAATCTTAGTCTCTCTCTCTCTCTCTCTCTCTCTCTCTCTCTCGCCTCTAGCAGTTTACCTCGTTTCACTCGAGAAAGCCGTTAGTCTTCGTCCGATGCGATAGACCTCGGGAAACGACTATCGATTCTCCGTTGGATGCGCCCAGAGTTTGGGATGTGAGATTTTTCTTCCTCGACGATGCCTGGGTCGCTGGAGAAACTATGGAGGGTAAAGTTGAGGAAGTAATTATAGGTGGTTTAGGTTTTTGACTTGAGAATGTTGTTGCGTAATTAAATATTTGCTTGGTTAATACGGAAATTTTGGGATTATTTATTTATTGGTGGTAAGCGGCTCTTTTTGGGACGAAGCGTCTTGTACGGGGATTCGAAGACTTAGGGTAGGATTTAAGCTTGAGATGAAATTCTAACGATCGTGACTTATGCGAAAGTTTATCAGGGTACACTTATTATGTGTAAGACGCTAATATTTTAATCTTTTATGCTAATGATGAATCAAGTCTTCTACTTTAAGTAAATATTTGTAACAATCCAGCATCTCTTCAAATTTCTGTCACATTTTCATGAAACAAAGCCTGATACTCGTATATTAAAACAATGGAGAACAAAGAGAAAAAAAACAATTGATTTGGGGAGACGATAGTATCGGTAAATCAAAGATTCGTTGTTTTGCAAGTTGTTTCGAGACCTAATATCTAAGCGAACAATTGAAAAGTTGTGAGTTATCCTTGGCAAAGGATGTTCCGCTAAAACACCGCATCCCAAAAAACTTTGGGTGGTCCTCCATCCATCCAGCTCTATTGTTCTCCAGCACACACTAACGTTGTAGATAGTTCGAACACTCTATTATCCCGCAACTACACATCCGAATAAGCTTCCAGTAAAAACGAGGTTGGACTCGGTACTCTTATTACGAATCAATAGTTAGCTCGAACGCTTTTGATCGCTGTACCAAGTCAACTATTTATCCCGTATCCATGACTCGTTATCAGGAGCCAGCGATAAAGTCACTTGAATTGTGGAAAATATCCCTTCGACCCACAATTTTCCATTGATCTTGATAACAAGTTCAGCGTCACAATAATCAAGCCTCCAAACGTCAAACCCGACCCTCTCGATATTTTTCCTGATCAACCTCATAAGATCCTCGCCAACGATACAAAATCCTATGGCAAAGAGAGAAATATTTTAAATCACATCGACATATCATCCCAAAATTTATTCCATTCTCCGGACACCGAAAAATTAACGATACCATACACCCACAGTCCCGCGCTTATTTCTCTCGACAACCTCGTGAAAATAGAGGATACGACTGAACGGCGGATAATAATCGGTCATCGTAGTTGCCTATAAGCCGAGTATCCCTTATCCGTTCCAGTTCCTTAATATCTCCGGAAAATGTCACACTGACCCTATCACGAAGTTGAGTAGAAGGTTTCGGAAACAAGTAGGCTATATCCCCGCGTCTCCTTCTTGGTAGCGCTCCAAATATCTTCCCGATAACGCTCACCCACTCTCTCTCCCTCTCTCTCTCTCTCTTGCGCGTCAGCGTAAATCGATAGGGACTACCGTATGAGATCGTTGGTCTTATCCGGCCTCTTTCTCTCTCTCTTTCTCACTTCCGCTCATGGCTCTCGCTCTCTCCTCTCTCGTACTCTGGTGATCGCAGCCACCCAATTCCAGAGACAGATGCTTTAAAGGGATGCGCAGAGACACAATAACGGAATGACGTTCCGCTGGAATTCTTCCAAGCTATACGGCGAAATGGGATTCAAGGGATAGCCTTCTTTACTCTTGAGAGAACGAGCTGAAGATGCGACAAGGTGTCGAGCTATCGATGAAACTGACTGCTCTCTCTCTTTCTCTCTCGCTGGGTAATACGGAGGATTGAATTTTTATCGATTTCTTGCTCGCTTGTTTTCTTCGTCGTCGTCGTCGTCCTTGTTGTTGTTGACTTTTGCATTTATGGATTAGTGTTTTGGTGCTTAGTTCTTACGACAATTTTAGATGTTGGTTTTTATTGGTCGCTCTGATAAAAATTCACTTGGCCGAAGTTTCCGTTGCTGGCGTTTTGGGAACGATCACGGGGTAACTTCAACAATACAGACGTAGCTTTTAGAAACGGTACTATTCGAAGATCGCAATAATCAGCCAATAACACGTACCCTCATTTGGAAAATTAACCCTGCATCGCAAACTTTGGAAGGTTCTTTTCGCAAACAAGCCAGCTTTCCATTTTCATTACCCCTAACACCCAATTCTCCTCTCAAATAAAAAAAAATAAAAAATCAATCATCCCACTGGAATCAATAAATCTCTTAAACCGAAACCTCTCTTCCTTTCTCTCTCTCTCAAAAACCCAAACACACTTCTCTCTTTCCTTCTCTTCAGCAAAGGAAGCAAAACGCAAGGCATCGGACACAAATCCTTGATATCCGATAGCCATCCGCCATATAGTACGCTCGAATATATAGTAAGAGATATACCTAGTGGAAAGTAGAAGAGCAGCCGTATCACCCGAGCACAAAAGCCACAATTTTGTCCCTTTGTCCACGCGAGAGAAGCTCTCTTTCTCAGTCAGCGGGGGGTCAAGCCAAGAGGACGCTTTGTTCGCGCGCGGTCGGTTGAACGTGTCGAGACGATTTTACGCGGCTATGAAAAATAACAAGCGCAGCCCGGGAGGATATACCTGAGAAATACCTGCGGATATGCCGACGATTTCTCGGACCCTTTTTCCGAGTAACTTGACTCTGCGCTTTTTATTTTCTCTACTTCGTGGTTTATTCGGCGTGGAGCTTGGGGACCTTTTTTTTTGTTCTAATGCACCGATTTAGAACCTAAACAATAATAAAAAAAAAATCAATCCAAACAAATCAACGCTGACAAGGCAAGAGCCTTATAGCAAAACAAACAGGCGATCACTGGAACAGCCGTAAATATTCAGAAAGCCGAATAAAACGTTGCAGACGTATTGGAGAACCGACTCTCGGTTAGCCTTGTCCCTAACCCAGTATATACTCTCTCTCTCTCTCTCTCCGTCATTGCCTCCTTCTCCGGCAGAAGAGTGAAACCCTCGCGTGTGGCTTGGTTTTCTGCCTAAAAGACGATAAGTCGCACGCTTGCTCGCGACAGGTCAAGTTCTTATGCTCCCACCCCCTCTTACCACCTAATTCTCCTAGGCTTATCTCGTTTGCTTTTTATGAGAGACCCGCAGCTGAATTGAAATTGAAAATAAACGCGGGGATGAAGGAACTCGCTATCCAAGAGTGTGGAAATGTATGTACTGTCGTTCTTGAGAGAAAGTTTTTGGGTCCGATGAGAAATATCGAGTTGGAGTTTCGTTTGATTATAACTAATTGTATGTAGAAATATGTTTACCATAAGTAGAGAAGGAAAAGTTTTAAGGAAACATATTTGATTGTTCTTGAAGAAAATTGAATTTTACACGTAATACAGTAAATTCAGTAGCAAATGCTTGAAGGATATATCGGGGGCGTAAACGGTAATAGGGAGCAAGTGTTTAGGCCCTCGGGATAAATTTATCGCTCTCGGCAGCAACAACAACGCCGAGAGTTTCATTAAAGCCTGAAATCCGTGAGTGTTGAAACCCCCGCGATTTTCATATACGAGAGCGGCGGCGGTGCTGGGGTGTACGTGTATTACGCACGTAAGAGTAGGCTGCGATTCGAAATTGCACAGCGCTGCCGTTTTACTGTGTCAAGGTGTTTTTCGTCGCGTCGCGTATAAAGAGCCCACCCCCCTCCTGCTACGACTTTCTGCTATTCCCTGTAGTTCATGCGATCCAATGCGCCTATAGGCGAGGGTAGGTAGGTTTTAGTCTCTTTGCACGAGCTGGAAAATATTCATGACGATGGGTCTTTTTTTAGAATTGATTATATATCGTTTGTTGAACTGAAATCAAGTCTAACAAGTGCCGCCTATCCTTGGTAGATATCCAATCAGAAATAAAAAAAAAATTAGACAAAGTCGCACTTGCTAATTCGAGCGAGAGTCAGTAGCATCCTGCAATCAGGTCCGACGCCTCCCTCGTCTACTTTCGCAAACAGGTCGTGCCGAAGAATGGCAAACAACTCGTCAACTTTGCTCCCACCCTGTACCCTCTACGACTATGCCGTGCTAATTAGAGACTACGTTAGGAAGTTGGAAGAGGCGGCTTATTCGGGAAACGCGATTATCGGATTAAACGAGCGTCTTTATACACGCGCCACATCTATAGGCTGCGCGAAAACTTACGCGTGGTATATTTTTTTTTCGTTATTTTTTCAACTTTATTAAAATTAACCCAATTTCTTTGCGTCTCCTCGCGAGAAGAAAATGGAAAAATGTCAAGTCGACTCTCGACCAGGCTTTTCTTTACTGTCCCCTCCCTCTTACTCCTCTCGTTTGCTTCATCAGAATGCATATACAGAGAGAAAGGGAGGGGCTCTCCTTACTCCGACGCCTTTTTTAAGTAGTTAATTGAAATTTTAAGAGCACCACCGCCATTCTTTTCCACCGAACTTCTCTGCATACAAACTTTGTTCAAACGTTTATTAAAATCGAATCGTTGCGCACTCGATTACTCTACCTCGGCTGCATTGAAACAGGCGCGGGGCTGGTGTAACAATTACGTTAAAAATCCTAGCAAAGGTGGAAAAAGTTCCCCTCGGCACATGCATAATATAGACGATTTCGAAGAAAAAAAAAAAGAGGTGACCTTCCTCTCTTTGCCGGGGAGGAAACTTTCCAGCGAGTTCCATACTCCTTTCACGTAGAGAGCGAGATAGGTTGCATTAGAGAGAACTACTTGGCTGCTCTCTTGGTATAAAAGGGAATGCGCGCGCTGGAGAAGGAGGCCCTCTCCTTTAGCCTCTCGGCGGCGCTTTATTGGTACTTCCTTTTATGCATACGCGATATCTCCTCTATGAAGATCGAATTATTCCGGGACGTGAGGCAGGCCCGGATCAAAAACGACCTTATACGGCTTCGCCGCTTTCCGAACGCCAGACGCGCGCTCTCGACATTCCTCTTTTTTTCTCATCTTTATGTTGTATAAAAAGGGGAAAAAAATGAATCAACCTTCCGGACAACAGACGTACCATTGCTCCTTCACGGATGGGCAAACGTTGAAGGTACGACTTAACAAACGACACCTCTCGCTAGCATTAATTTATTAGTAAACACACAGTGGTAGGGGAGAATTGGATGTAGGAGGGGGGGGGGAGTGGCGAGCGGTAAATTTGCCGATGGCTCAATTTGTCCCCGGAGAGAGACTCGCTAATCTCGAGGCACGAGGCAAAGCCGTGTTCACGGGCTAATCCGATATGTACACGCTGTGCTGCGCTAGCCCTGGGCTACTATATCCCTTCTACCTTCTCCCGCTATCAACTATTATGCGTTGCGGCTCTGAACGAGTTCGGCGGGATTTTTATATATCGATGCTCGGGCATAAAAAATAAAGGATACTCTCGCGAAGTGATTTGTCGATTATGGAAAGGGTCAGTGGGACAAGCGCGACGGAGAATTTTTATAACGAGAGGGAGAGGGTGCATTGTACTGTAGGGGGTCGTTTTTATTGGGAGCATCGGCATGGCAATGGGCTTTGATAAATTAACGCGGACGACGAAAATTCCGCGCGCTAGTCCGCGTATTTCTGCATCTCCTTCGTTTACGCGCGCCCCCGCGTCGCGGCCTACATCTCTTTCTCTCTTTTGTCGCGCGCTCTGCTGTATAACTTTATATTCGAGGTCGATCGCTCGGAGATTGATTGTACGACGAAAAGAAGAAGAAGAAGAGAAGCTTTAAATAATCATGCGACAAATCGCCATTCCGCAAACAATACACAGACATTTTCTCAACGTATGTGTGTCCGTGTGGAGTCCAAAGCTCTAGAGGATGAGGCTAGTGTCCCCGCGAGCTAAGTAGGTTAAATACGCAATACGACGGATCTTTTGATTTCTCCCCTTGTCCCTCCCCTCACCTCGCGTCGCCGATAATAAGCGGCAAAGGGGTAACGAGGGGGGGGGGGAGAAAAAAAAAGTAGGGGACACGCGTTAAATTTAATAACTTTCACTTTGTCAACTAGTCGTACAAGGCTGCATAAATTCGCGAGTACAAGCAGCTTGCTATCCGTATACATACATAACGGCGTGCAGGCCGCGGACTAACGTATAATACGAAACGGAGAAACGAGCGTGCGAGCAAGATTTATTCGCCGCTATCGTGGGACACGCTTTCGCGTGCCGCCGGAGTAAGGGGGGGAAGCGCATACTTTTTATCGGCACTTCTAGATCGCGCCCGCGAGTCCGAGTTGGCCGCCGCACGACGTTATGAGCACGTCGTCGTCGTACGGGTTGCGCAGAATCGCGTGAAGTACGTCACTCACGCCAGCGGCGCGGCGCGTTTCAAGGTCGCCGACGAGCGCACCTCTTGGTACACACGCTCTCGGGGAGTCCGAAAGGAAAAATCGTTATAACGCGCGCGCGCCTCTGTAAAGGCTCTCTCGTCTTTGTGCATACCGCGATTTCCTCTTACCCTCCACTGTCCTCGCAACAGACTCAAAAGCCACCCTCCTCCCTGAAAAAAAATGCAACGGAGGGATAAAGGGCAAGCCGTTAACCCAAAAGAAGCTTAGCCCTCCCTCTCTCCTGGAGCCCAGGGGCGTCATAGTATTCGCGCTAGTGCATGTATACACCGACGTACCCGGGCGTCGGTGGGAAGGAAGGCGTTCTCGCGGGGGGGGGCGCGCGCGTGGCCGTACACGCTCTGCCGCAGAGAACGCCGTGGTATTGATCGCGCGACTCTCGTCGTCGGCAAGCCGGCAGGCTAAAGGGGGTGGAGACTTGGATCAGCTGTTTTCCACTGCCCCCCCCCCTCCCTCGACGCAGAGAGCCGCGCGCGGGAGTGGAAGGGGGCTCTGCACGGATGGACACTGGCCTCGTCGTGCACACTCGGCCGATCTCGCGCGCTACCAACGAGCGTTATAACCCCAGTATAGTGGGGGGGAAAGTCGAGGTCGCGCCAAACCGGCAGTCGTACTACTTGCGTATACGCGCCCGTCTGTATATATACGTGCAGCCGCGCGCTCGCTGGCATATCTTGCTGTTTTGTTGTTTCTTCCTCCTTTTTTTCTATGCATGCTACCTCTTTCGTTGTGGTGGCAGTGGGATTGATCGGCACTTATATATATACACGCGGGGAAGTGTATCCGGCTGGCGGGATATAAATAACAAAGGGTTGTGTACTATTTATTGAGGCTGAAATAATTTTCCGTTTATTCGACGTGTGTAAAGGGGAGGGAGGTGGCTCTCAGCTTTGGTATTCTGGGGATTTCAGCAGACGGCTATTTAGCAAACGAATTATCTTATGAACGCGATAAACCCCGCCCGGAGGGGTAGAGGATCGATTTTTAAACTGTCTTGGACTTTAGTTAATTTTTTTTTCCTTTTTTTCGCTCGGTTTTTATTCCATAAGCCGCGGGACTAATGATCGCGCGGCTCTCGCGCGTATTTAGCAAAAGAGACGCTGACGCGCGTTATAGCGACGCTTTGCTAATGACTTTTTATTCATTTATTTATTCCTTTCTTTTATAGGTGGAGGTTAAGCAAATGCCCAGCTTTCCCGGCTGTATTTTAAGTCTACCACTTTTCTTTACATATTTCGATTTTACGTAGGCACGCGTGGGGTTTGTTATAGGGGAGGGGGAGTGTAAAAAATTATAAAAATTACCGCGCGAACGTGAGCTTTCGTGCGCGCGAAAGCTAGGAGGTGGCTTATGAATAGGAGGGTATTTTAATGTTTCTTATCTGAGCTGAAATTTGTGTGTATGCTGCATAAAGTAACTATCGACTTTCCTTTCATGTTATTTATCATCCTTTCGGATCTTTTCGGGAAAATATCGCAATGCACCTGTGATTAAATACTAAAGAAATCGTGCTGGGATTTTTTTTTCCTCTCGTTGCTTGGTTAAATTTACATAATAATCTGGGCTACGTAGGCGCAGTAGGGCCGTGCGAAGCATTGACTTTGCGCTCTAGAGGAACAACATAATTTTTTTTTTGTTCAACTTTTTTTTTTCTTTTCTTTCTAGGTAGTTTTGCCGGTAATTATTAGTTTTCCATTTTACAACCTCGAGCGAAAATCCTCTTGGCTTACGTGTAATAAAAGTTATAATTTTGTTTTTTTCGTTTCCAACAATGTGTGTTTTAATGCGTACCCTGTGGATGCATTTGCGCATTAACGAGTCTCGGAATAAGCAATAAGCGAAACATAATTTTGATAAATCCTTAACAAACAAATCAGCATGAAAAACCCCCTTGTTATTTCCTCTATTTATTCGTACACGTCAATTTTTTTCCATAAGCCTACAGTCGAAAGCGAATACAAGTATTATTCTTCGTTAGTCCGCCCGAGATTTATTTGTACAGTAAGCTAAAACACTAATGCTTTACAATTAGCCCGGCTTGTCCACCTTTTCGCTCATTAATTTCAAACGAAATAAAACCAGCTCGTTTCTCGGAATACCTTACAGTCGCGTGCACAGCGATCGACTTGAAAAAAGAAGAAATCCCAATTATTTCTTCAAATTAAAATCTTTAAAATTCCAGCTTTCATTCTTAATCAATAAGCTCGACCTTAAGAAGAAAAAAGGGAAATTTCCCATTGTCTATCAAAAATATGCAGTCAGCCGAGCATTTGTAATATTTTTCTCTCGTTAATTAACGCCGTTGTTCTCTCCCTTTTCTCCAAGCCGAGCATCAAAAAGAAGAAAAAAAAAGAGGAAGAGTAGCCTTCCATGAATATTAAGACCACTTTTATCAGATACGCGCAAAGAATAAAAAGAGCCTAGTAAGCGCTAAAAGTTTATCCGGCCTCTCTCTCTCCCTCTATCTCTCTCTTCTACGACAGAGTAAGAAGAAAAAAAAAAGGAAAAAGGCGCGATGGCCAACGGCTTTTATTCGTTAATTCGATTGAGCGCTTGGATGTAGGACACGTCGCGAGACGCATTGGCACGGAACGAATGGCGTTCTTTCGACCTTTGTCCCACTGTATGCGAGTGTCTGTGTCTGTGAGTATGCGCTTGGGTTATATGCGAATTCATTATGTAAACTTTCTCGCGCTTGCTTGCCCATTTTACCGTTTTTTTTTTATTCCACTCGTTTTAATCTTCACCCCGAGGCACCCGAGAGCTCTGTGTGTAATTCGGTATAGAGTTTCAACTCTTTTTTTGCCCCTGATGTATATATGCTTGTGAACGATGGAGTAAGAGCGATAAATAAATTATGGACGTTAAGGGGGAGAAAGATGTAGATCTGCCAGTCGATGGGCGATTAATTTACACGCTGCTCTGCTGACTTTTTGGGTCGAACGACAAGCGTGGGCAGACGCGTTGGCAAGGGAGTTGTGGAGTATTTCGCCTCTTTTTTTTTTTGTATACTCAATAATTCAATCTGTATTGCGTGCGCATATACGCGCTGCAAGGGCTGTATCATTAAAAGTTATTTTTTGCGCGATGCACATTATCCTATAGCTCAATCAACAGTAATGCATACTCTTTTTCATAATCAATGAACAGCAGCGACCCCTTCTCCCCAATTTTATCTGACATACGTATACAACGCAAAGCGATGTAATACATTTTGTTTTAACATCCATCGAATTGCCTTTACGCAAAATACAGGTTAATATATTCTGCTCGACTAATTTTTCTTTTTATTTCATCTTCATAAATTCGACCCTCAATTTCACCCACATCGCAATATCGCAATATCCGATTACACATTCCGCTACAAAGTGAGAGAGAGAGAGAGAGCCTATAGGTCTTTCCACATGGGGTACAAAGCAACGAGAGAGAAAGTCCAGGGCACAAACAGCCTAAAGTTGACGCGTGGCCGTAACGCAGCCATCAAAGACCACTTAACTCGCCTGCAAACACGAGTATAAGCAAATTACGAATGTTAGTCGCAAGCACACACGAGTGAGAGGGAGGGAGGGGGACAAGTGTGACATTTGTCCGAGCGTGCAGTTTTGCAACTGACGCGTTGTACAGAGCTTGGCGTTTCCGAGACTCCCTCTCCCTCTCTCTTCTCGTGCCGATTACGCACATTGCTGATTTTATTTTTATTCAAGCTCTCGCGTACATCGCCGCCTCCTCGTCCGGCATAATTAATTTTCAAGCGTGGCAACTTTATTACACTCGCGTATACCAATTAGCGTCGGCCGCTGCTGCTCGCCCTGTTGACACATTCCGCCATTATATACACAGCCCCTTCCTAACCCACCGCTAAATTGCATCTGTTAAGGTTCATTAATATAGGCGTACCCACAGACGCTGGCACGTGTGTACAGTCGCGGTATGTAACAATGACTATTGATACATCAATCGAACGTTATTACCCTCGATACGCGCGTTATATAGACGTATACTCGGGGGCCTGTAACCTGTAACGATCAGTCTATAGTTCGACTAAACTTTCGATGTATCCACACACGATTAATTTAGTACGCGCACACACACAAGTTAGACATATATATCCGTAACATAAACTTTTCTAATTTCACCAATGTATATACACTCACACACAACCCCTCCCCCCCCCCTCTCTCTCTCTCTCGAACAAGATTTCGTTCGATCTTCAATGTAATTCTCTCCCTTATAAAGGCTTCATTAAATGAATAAGTGATTATACTCGCTCGAGACCTTCCTCCTGCTTCGGGCCATTGGACAAGTTTGGAAACTAGCCAGCCTTAGGTCTATTAGCTTTCTCGAGACACACGGACACAGAGGCGGCACACACAGAGGGAGAGTATACGTCGTCAGAGTCGCTTAACTACCTCGTCTTTCCAGAAAGCACGCGGGGGCCTGGTTCGTTTAATCCCCGGCATTGTACTCGGCGCAGTCGAACAATTTCGGACGTTATACTCTATCTTTTTCTTTTTTTTCTTTTTTGCTTTCTCAAAGAGAAAGCTTTGTAACGGTGAAAAATTTCGATTCCGTAATTTTGTATTTTAGGGTGTCAATTAATAAAAACGTTTTTTTCTTAATTTTTCTAATTTTGTTATAACTTTCTTTGGTTATAGTATAATAACTTGAAAATTGGTACATTCGATTGCCCTGTGTTACTTAAGAACTGATTATATTTTTGGACCGATTCGTCCTTACTTAGGGTATCTATTAATAAAAACGTTCTTTTCAAATGTTTTTTAAATCTATTACAATTTGCGTATTTAATTTTTATTAATTAAATAATAAATATTTATAAATAACATGTTTCGATTTGTAATTATGTTAATAAAAAAAAAGTTATTTTTCCGATAAATGTTATTGTTCTTTGAGAAAGCACAGTGCTAAGGTAATTAGCAGCGGTTTTTTCATCAAACTGGTGAATAGAAAGAACGAAATGAAAAGGAGCTAGTGTAATGTTTATTAGAAGCTGTACGAAAATTAAATCGACTGGAACGAGACGAGATTCCATATTAAACTCAAGTAGCAAATCACCAACAGTAAATATGAAAACTGATTCGACCATGAAGAAATGTATGTATTAGCCATTACAAGGAAAAGAAAAGCTCTACAGGCACATAGACTAGGAGAGAATAAAGCAGGCGCTCTCTCTCCTTGGCCTTAAACCCAAAGTCCGTGAGGCTGTCGAGTGTCCGTAAAGAACAGATAAGCTGGCGGGTCTCGAGTCAACAGCCTCTTTGACACGAGGCTCTCTCTCGGCCTCCCCCTGCTTTCGACAATGGCAAGCCGATAATGACCGGCGGCCTAGAGGAAGAGGCTCTCGAAGAGAACGCGCGCGAGGCTTGAGGAGAGGTCGTATAGGGTGCGAACGAGAGAGAGAGGGCAGCTTTTCTTCTATCATCCCGTAATCGCGGCAATGGTGTGAAATGCAATGGTAGTCTGGGATAAGGGATGAGAGGTAGCTCTAGGGGATGATTAGGTTGGGAAATTTGTTTTTGTGGGTTAGGGGATTGCTAGGGTTTTGTGAATGGTTTGTATTATGGTGATGAATTGTTATGAATGAAATGGTAATGATAAGGTTGTATTAGTGAGATGTGAAAGTTGATTGGAGGTATTAGTAGAGTGTCGCGTGACGCAATGATGAGAAATAATAAATATGACGCGCGAGTTGTTATAATCTGTCATGTTTATATTTCTCGGAGAACCGGATATTCATGGAAAAAAAATCAATGCAAGAAATATATTACTGCACTAAATGTAGATTGATGAATAAAAACGTTGGCTTTTCAATCTCTATTACGGCTAATTCCAGAAATTAGTAAAAAAATTTTAGTCAAATTCCGGAACATTTATGATGACAGCAAAAAACGAACAGTAACACTATTAACTCGTTAAACCTGTCAATCTCTATACGCAATTGACTCTTGTGAAAGAAGAAAAAAAAACATCTCAAGGATTCTTCATTATGCTGATCATGTTTACGCCGAGAAATTATTCAAGAAAAAAAAGAGAAGGAGTGCACTTCAACATTACACAAAAGCGCGTTATTATACCAATTACATGCATAATTTAAAGGGACTGCACGACTGCCCGGGTTTATTGAAGATTAATGACGTTTACTAAAGAGGCCCTGCATTGTCGAAAAACTTTAGTACAGCTCTCGGTTATATATTTTCCCTTTTTTTTTTTGGTAAAATGAGATTTTCATCAGTAACGATTAAAGTGCTCGAGTGACGTCAATGCAGAGACCCTCTCTCGAGTGCGCCGCTTTTCTCAAACTCGAGTTTATTTGGAAAACTTTTTGAAATATTTAAACTACCCGTCCTTATATCCTCCGCGTCAAAGAAATTTTGATGAAAGATGCAGTTCGCTTGTAAGTGATACATTTCCATTCCAACGGAGAAAGCATCAGTTTTCTAAATTGTTGTTGACTCTTTTTGCAAATTAACTAGTTCGCAGTGAATATTCTTGTTAGAAAATTGCTTTGAAGAGAGAAAAACTTTAGACGTTTGCATCAAAGCGTATTTAAACAGAATTTCACGAGATCCACAGGATAACGTTTTCTCATCTAATACGGAAATATTTCAGATAAAAATTAAAGCTAGTCCCTCTAAATCTTTGATCGGTTTTTTTTTTAAATAAACAATTTCAATATAATCCAATCACACTTATCTATTCCCTTCGTATTAATACAGACAAAAAATACAAAACATACACCAGGAATATTTCCTATTAAAAGAAAAAATTAAACTTCGCAAATTTTTGTTCTTGAAATATAGCAGGTTTTCCACTGGCTCTCCGTCGCAGTAATTCCCGACAAATGCGCTTCTCTACGGCTACGTAATTTTCTCGTTAACAGGACTAATGTTAACGATGACTGTTATATACACACACACACGCCTATAGATATACATATAACAGCCAAAGCCACGGCCTCGTCCACTGCAATTCAATTTTCCTCCGTCATCAGCTACATCTTTGAAGCGGGATTAACGTGTTTCTCTCTCCCTTTCTCCCTCCCTCTCTCTCTTTCTCGCTATGATAACGTATTCTGCGTTTCTAATTATAGACCTTTCAATTATAGACTCGATAAACGTACCCTATATCAGAAAATTGTATAAACAACGTTTTAAAGGAAACAATTATTTTCTATTCTCCTTCGTTTTGCTAATCAAAAATAAACTTATAAGATGAATAGAACACAAACTTAGGTTTCCGATTTTAAACAGGTTAATTGAATCTACATACAAACAAGTTGAACTCTTTCTTTCAAAAGTTACGTGGTATTTTTCGCCATTTGGTTTTCTGGCATTGTAAGTACTTTCTTATTGCCAATAAAAATTTTATTTAATTAAAAAAAATTTTTAAAATGTGGTATTTTTTGTTTTGTAGTCTAAGTTTCACACTATAGACTCATTATATAAATAAATTATTGCTTAATCAAGAATCTTGTATTTCTGATTGTATTGTTATCTATAATATCTTTGATAGCATCCTTTCGTACTTAAATTTCATACTTTTCTATTTATTTTTCCTCAATGAGGGTCAGTTATGAGGGGATCGCCAATTCGGTTGCTGGTCCTTATCTCTCTCATGGTAAACGTCGATGTGTTTCTGACTTTATAATTTTATTTTGGTCTCTTGAACCTAGAGAGCTACCTCCCAGTCTAGTTGCTAACGGCGAACTGATTTGACCAGGCTCGTAGCTGACCTTATATACAGATTCTCGGTGCATATTATGGTATACGAGTGCGAGCAAATACACAATATACGCTTCTCTCATTCTATTATTTACAAACATGAATACAAATGGTTCTCTGTTCTTAAAAGTTAGTAATATTGTTTGGATTATTCCTGAGATAAGTGCGATTATCAGATAGCATATGACACTGCGGCTCTATGTCGATACATTAAATCTACGAATACGCAGTGAATATAGATAAGTGTAGACTTATATAATTGTACATATTAAAATAAAGTAATCAAGTAAAAATATATATATATATATATATATATATAAATGAAAAAAATAAGTTTTAAAATGTAGACGTTACACCTGCCTACTCGGACCGCTAGTGAACTAGCTAAGTAGCTAGTGGTGCAGTGACCAGCGGTCACAATGACGTTTTCCGAGATGATTCTACTACCAAAGAAGTGGAAACCGTAAAATTGGAGAAAAGCTTACCATGGGTGTTTAGCTTGGGTGCTTAATTTTGGGGCTAAAAGGGTTAATGCCAAAATTAGGGGAAAGTTTTACTCCCTGTGGAACGTTGGCCCCTGAAAGAATACAAAGTAATAAAAGAAAATAAAGTAATGGTTCATTTTTTCTTTGAAGTATAGATTAATTAAGTAAAGTTGGTAAACAATAAGAATAAAGAAGATGACTTATCTACTACAAAGGAGATTAGAAGAAATGCTGCCATGATAGCAAACATATTTTTTCTAGTACCGATGAGCTTGATATTGTATCGATATTGGATTTTTCCTTGCTTTTTTACTTTATTTTAGGTATCATATAATAATGCCTTAATTTTATTTTTGCCATAGGATCTAGTCTGTCAAGTTATGCTTTTATAAAACTAAATGCAAGTCATAGGCTGTTGATTCAATCTAAAGACTAATGAATTAATTTAAAAGCCACAGAAATTTTTCGTGGCGTTTTAATATAATGCTGATAAACTTTGATAATAACCAGTTTGTATGCTCATGGTATATTAGAAAATATTTTTTGTATAATCAAATTAAATCTTAAAAAAAAACTACCTTGTAAATCTTAAAGAAACCATCTTCCGTAAAAGTAAATGAAATAAAAATTATGAATGACAAAGTTTTTATCAAATTAAAATAATAAAACACAATTTTAATGTCATAAATATTACGTTTTATTCTTGCTACTTATATAAAAATGTTTTTACGTAAGCAATAAAACATTTTTTTCCTTATACACACAGACACTCACACATATAATTTAATGAAGAAATAACATCCGATTCTCGGTTCTATCATGAAGCTATCAATAACTTGAAATTAATAATAAAGAGATAATAGATAATGTATTTTAAATACTTTTAATGTAGTTATATAAAAAGTATTACGAAATTTCACAACCTGCATGTAAGTCAGAAAAATGTTTATTTGTATTATCTTAAGAATTCACAAGCATTTTATTTCTGTATTGCGAAACGTAGATTTCCAACCGATATCCGGATTTAATTTCTACAATAATAACTTACATCAGAAATTCCTACAGATCTTAAAAAATTATTATTATCGATTCTTGAATGTTATTATTTTTTTTACATAAAATATACGAAACTATAAATAATTAATGTTAATTATCTTTATTAGATTAATAAAAACAAAAATAAGATTTGTCATTCTTCTAGCAGTATTTATTTAAAACTTCAGTTTTTTATCCACTGTGATCTAAGATTTCACTATCTTATCAAAATACCAAAAGTGTCTTCTGAATATATAAATAAGTTTTTGTCGTTGTTTTCAGTAGTCAGTATTGTATTGACAATAGAAAAAAATGTTTCGACCTATACTCGTCACTCTTGCGCTTCTTATTGCGGGTAAGTTACTAAACATTACTTTTGTTGTATACTTTCAATTTTAACAGTTTTTTCAGTCTTTGAAATTTCTACATTTGTTTTTTTCTATATACTTGTTTATTTGAAAAAAAATTTAGTTCTAAAAGGAGATTTTTAATTTTTATTTTCAATATTAAAAAAACAAACAAATAGATAATGAAATTACTTTCTGTTTATTCATTGTCTCCAAATTAAAGTTTTACGATTTTAACAAAATCTCGCGTTCACACACCATCTATTAATATTTACATTTGCCTACAGGAATTGCCGCTGCAAACTTAAGTCCAAAATGGCTTCGTTTACATCCCAACACATCTCAAGGTCGTATTGTCGGTGGTAAAACGACAAAGATTGAAAATTATCCGTGGCAGGTACTATTATGGCACAAGGGTCAACCCTACTGCGGTGGCAGTATTATAACCGACAAAATTATTTTAACTGCCGGTCATTGTGTGGTAAGCGCCTCAGTAAAGCGTATGCAAGTGCGAGTGGGCAGCAGCAAATCAATGAGCGGTGGAGTTCTTCATCAAGTCGCAGAGTTTGTGCTTCACGAGGATTATCATGTCAACGAATCAGGGGTACCCAGAAACGACATTGCACTACTCGTGCTGGAGAAAGCCATTGAATTGAACAAGGCAGCAAAACCAGTTTCTTTATTCGATCAAGATGAAAAGGTTGAAGTTGATACCTTGGCTACTATTACTGGCTGGGGAGCAATATACGAGGGTTCAAATGTCGCCTCCCAACTTCAGACTGTCGATATACCCTTAATAAATAAGGACAAGTGCGATGAAGCTTATACAATCTTTGGAGGTGTACCTGACGGTCAAATCTGTGCGGCTTACTCAGAAGGAGGCAAGGACGCTTGCCAGGGTGATTCGGGTGGACCACTGGTCATTGGTGATCGTCAAGCTGGAATCGTCTCGTGGGGCTATGGATGTGCCAGGAAAGGTTATCCCGGAGTTTACACGGAAGTTGCTTACTACCGTGACTGGATTGCCGAGAAGGCAGGTATATAATAAAAATAAACGATTGGTAATCTGTATAAATGCTGTATAAAAGTGTATTAAATTAATATGTATATCAACTTTATTTGCCGTTGCTTTATTAATTTTGGCAAACCAAGGAGCTGTGTCCGCCTTGCGTATATCCCGTTGAGTGCCTAGAGAAAGATAGATAGATGGAGAGAGAGAGTTCCCTAATTTTATTGAAAATGGTCTTTTCAAATAAATTTTAGTGTACTAAATGAAAGCTTGTGCTATAAAATTATCATAGCAACTTGAATCATGCAGGTCTGTGTAGGCAAAACCATCATTATTTTTTAAATTAAAAACCTTTCCAATATTAATGTATAAAATAATGGAGCGTTCGCCGAACGCGATTTTTTTCGAACTCGCTTTCGTGGAGCTACCGTGTCACTTGATTTTATTTTTTTTTAACCGGAAAATTTGCATCGATAAATTGTTCTTGAGAAATTGGTTTCACCGAAGTTACTTCGCCAGAGAGTCATTTGTAATCGAATGCGTCTCTGCCTGTAACATCGACTTGTCTGATTAGCGCTGAAATGAATATCTCAAGACTTTTTTCTTGTATCGTTACCAATAATAGTTCGTAAAATTATTTAAAAATAAACTAAATTTATTTACTATTAACATTAGTTTTACGATTATTTTAATAAACAAGTGTTTAAAATGACCAAAAAAATCACGTTTACAATGCGATTAATCTATCGATGGATACGCCCTATTGGATGAGAAACCGCAAGAAATTTAAAGGCCCTTGAAATATTTTTAATTAATCGAACGCCAAACAAATTACGGCTAATAATCTCCTTATACAGGTTTAATCTCTCGAGGGGGGGTTTATAACTAAAGTGCGAGAGTATACCACCGATAAACAAAGTAAAACGTGTAAGCTTGCGCGCGACAAAACCTCAAATCGAATACACATTCTCGGCTCAAGAAAGTTTGTTTCGCATGCTTGACAAAGTCATCGACACGAGCGACTCGACGAAAGTTGGGTTAAGAAGAAAAAAAAAGTGTCTCGCCTCTGTTGCGACATCAAGACTGTAACCTCGGCATCGCTGTGTACACGTGCTCGGGGAAAACTTGTACATTGCAAGTTTCGCCTACTCTCGCGCAGCTTCTTTTTCTTTTTCCTTTTGTTTCTCAAACATCATCATCGACACAGTTACTCCGTGTGGACACACTCGTTAGTGAATTTCATTCACGGTTCGCTGTCTTGCTTTCAAATCAGTCATTCTTTTCTTTTTTTTTCTTTTTTATTTTAATGAAAAATTTTCAGTTTTTCATTTAAAGTTAATAAAACTTTTTTGTAAAATGTAAAAATAAAATGTACTGAATGTTCGAATCGTAATGATATTATTAAAAGAAATACTAAATTTAAAAAGTTCACATGACCAACTTTATATTATTTTTTGTTTTGTTCGTTAAATATAAAAATGATTTTGACATAAAACAGAAAAATATTTCCAACGTAATTGTTGTACAATCGAATAAAAGACCCACAATCCACCCTTTCTTCCGTACCCGCTCCCTTTTTTTTGCCTTCGAGTAATAAAGTTTAATTACAATAAAACAGGTCCTTTCCATTGCTTTTAAATTTCCAAGTAAATTACCTTAATTAAACTGAAGAAGCCATTGTTTTACGCCAAACAAGGGTAAACAAGCGTATTGAGTTACAAAAAAAAAATTCGCTGAAATTTTTCGTTAGAAAGCGTAAACAACAACACGCCCATTTAGGCCAATGGATAAAGTTCACATATTATTTTAAAACTTGATAGTATCGCAAATAAAAGTACCCTACAGCGTATAGTTTAATTAATTTTTTCCTTTTTTTTGTTCAACAATTCTCTACCCTCACTAGATATGTTTCTAAATGGAAACTACACAACAACACAAAAAAAAGACACATAACCAACTATCACCTTGTTAATTTTCGCACACTTCATAAAATTCCTTTTTTTAAAAATTTTCTCTCAAATTCGACTACTCCCCTTAAAAATAGAAAAAAATTCCTTTAACCAATAACAAAACCTTCAGAATATCATCACATCTCGCGCTATTTCACAGCCGCTGACCCAACGTCATTCTACACATCCAAGCTAAAATGAGAGAAAGGAGAATCACAGAGTACGAGAAGACGACGCGATTGCGGCCGTCCCTCCTCGACGCCTCTAACGAGCCCGCGGTCCCCTCTAAGAAGTGATTTAGCTAAGGCTCTCTCTTTTTCCTACCAGCTGTGTGCGGGGAGGGCTACTGTTACGCCTCGATCCTCACTTCCGCAGCTCTCGTTAACCGAGAGCTGCTTTTCTCCCTCTTTTTTGCTCGTTTTGACCCCGTGTCCCGTAGGCAGCCCCTTTTCCTTCTTTACCTCGTTCTCTCGTTTGCCAAGGGCCTCGGGCCGTTTGCCGAGAGATCTTTTGATTTTACGCCTCTTTTCCTTGGCTCTCTCCCCCCCCCCCTTTTTCTTTCTTTGTTTTTTTTTCTCTTTACTCTTTACAGCCTGATTGCTTTTGTTAAACTGATTTTCTTATTATCTCGTTGCGTTTTTCCTTTCTCTCTTGCCATCCGTTTGTATAGATCTTTTTTTTCAACCTTTAATAAGGCTGGGAGAAAGGAAAGTAGCGCTACGGTACACGAGCGTTTTTTTTTCGCGACGAGAGGAGAGCTGCTACTGCTGCTGCTATTGTGAGGATTACGAGGAAAACGTTTCAGCGCTTTAGCTCCCTCTCTCTCTCGTTCGTTAAGGAATTTTCAGAATTTTATGCGTATCGTTAGTCAAAAAGAAAAGGTGCGATGCAAACTGCTCGCAAAAAACCCTTGCGTCTCTTCTTTCTCTTTGAAATGGCTATGACGAAATTAACCTTGATAAGCCGGATAAAATTGAAAGACAAAAATAATTAATTAATTAAAAAATTAAAAATAGCGCGTGTATGTTCGGCATGGCTCAGTTGGCTCAAGTTGCATTTTCTGCTTTCAGATGACATAGAATGGGTTGGGTGGCGCTCGGGCGGTGGCGTGCGGGTGGTGGCGGCCGCCTCTCACCTATCGTCTCGCTGTCGCTCGCCCCCCTCGCCAGCTCGCTACTCCTCAGCGCCCTCAGCGTACTCGCCCTAGCCCTAGCACTAGCCAGCATCGCCGGTGCCGAGGACATGTAAGTTCATGTTAACCCACATCTGTCTATCTGTGTGCGAGAGAGAAAGTCTGGCCCTACGGAAATCGATACCAACGACCTCCTCTCTCACACTTTGTCTCTCCCTCTTTTTTTTTTGTAACTATTTTTTTTTTCCTTTTGGGAGGGTCGTTTTAATCTCGTGAAGTAGAGTCGGGGTGTACGTCGACGATGTTGAAAGTTTCGAAGCTGGTGTTTTAACGCTTGGGACGATGATGGTGACGCTATTTCCCTTTTTTTACCATCTTTTTTTTGTACTTTTTTGGCGTAGCAAGAAGATGGAAGATAAATTTTTTAAGACAGTGTGGTCTTCTCTTTCTCTCTTCTTTTCATCTTTGTTGATTAAATATTTTTGAATTAGATGCCTTAGGAGAATTGAAAAATAACAGCCAGCAAATATTTATGATCGTGTGGTACGTACTACGGTATACATAAAAAAAGGAAAAAATTGTAAATTTTTGCTCTCTTTGTTGTTGTTGTTGTTGTTCTCGGCAAGAGATAGCAAGAGGGAGATAGAGAGACAAATTGAGCGCGGCGAATGGAATTATTAATAATCGTAGCTTCGCAACTTTCAATATTGTAACATTCCAAAGGTAACGAGAATTTTGATTAAATGCAAACACAGGGGGTTAGAGGGGCGAGGGAGGGAGGGGTAGAGGCTTACAAAATCGATAAGTTTATCCAAGAGCAGGTGAGGGCGAATGTTATAATAGAGAAACTTTTGCTTCACCTGCAGAACATGAAAATATTATAACGAAATAAAGTTTTTTAAAATTCAAAACGTCAGCTATTCTTTATATAGCGCTGCATTAAAGAATATTTAATCAAGAGTTTCGATTAAACGGGAAAAAAAGTTATTGAATATTCATGATTTTTTTTTTATGCGAACTACTAATTATAATTATTATTAGAGATATACGCGAATGCTACTGTCGATGTCTATTTTAAACGAAAAAATAACTTTGCAAGACATTTATATTTATTATTGCCTATAGTTGCGTTTGTCAATAACGTACCTTTATGGAATATTTAAAAAGACAGATATGGATTTGTGTAATAGCGTTAAGAATTTATAGATTTTATATGCAGAATTTAGTATTAGATTACTTTTATCGATACATCGCCGGTTTTTAAACTGTACGTAATAGATACGTTATGAAGAAAAAAAAAGTAAAATTAGAAATTTAATCCGATTAAATGCCCGAAATTAAAAAGTCGACGAAACTCCAATTCGTCGCTCAGCTCTAAATATACCGATAACCCACGCGGTCAAACTTTACCGATCGAACAAGTACAAGCAACTCGCGTCAATCACGATCGTCGGTTCGCGCTGGAAAATTGGAAACTCCAAAGTCCGGATAATCAAGGAGAGGACGTTAGTTGGAATTAATAAATATCACCCGCGCGGGGAGTTTTCATCCTCGGCGACGATGCGAATTCAATATCAGCCGGATGGCGAATGCCAAAGAGCCGCGCGCCGGAGATGCCGAAGACGTTCTCCGGATAGCGATTCCCTCCCCGGCCTTTTGCCGACGAGTTATGGAGATTGACGCGCTGCCTACGACTGCTTGACACGTTTTCCCTCCGCCGTGGATCGACTTGTAATTTCGTGATCGAAGGCTGTCGGGGGAGATTTGTCGAGGGATATATATAGAGTGTGTTCCTCATCTATGTGCAGTTTTGGAAAGGGGAACATTCTTTTTCTATCTCAGGTTTTGCGTATCATAGTTGGCTGCGCTTTCTTCTTTTTGATATTTTCTAGGAAACATTTAGAATTAGAGTAGGGTAGTTGGATTTTTTCAAAAGTTTTTTTAGACTAGATCTTTGAGAAATCTATATAGAGTAATTTTTAATATCTTATCGTAAATAGCCATAGTATTATTTCTATATTCATAAACAAAGAAAAAAGAAACGGTAATCGATGTATAAAGCACTCTAATAAATCATATTCACAAAGAAATAAAAGAAAGAAAGAAGAAACAGCCGAATAGGTAATAAATAAGCCATATATGCGTACACAGTGCTGATGGACGGCACTTGTCACGGGTGTCGTGGTGTGTTTGCGTCTATGTTGCAGCTTCGAGGAGGGCAAGTCAGACAAGGAGATCCTGGACAATCTGCTGCTGTCGACGCGCTACGACAAGCGTCTGCTGCCCCCGGTCCAAGGTACACTACGGCCCCCGCCCCACACCCGCCAGTTAGACGACAACAACAACATACCCGACGAGTTAGCGCCTCCTCGACAGCCCTCGGACGATCACGAGTTACCCGAGCACCATCTCGACAATCATGATCATCACCATCATCGGCACAACCACCACCACCACCACCACAATACAGCACAACCACACAACCACAGTTCACTGCTCACTTCCCGTCGAAAGGGTATCTTCCGCAATAAGAACAAACCGTCCAACTCGATTCGGACACCTTCCTTTTATTGTTTATTCAAGCAGTTTATTTCGATAATTTTCGTTTATGTTTTTCTTTTAACAACTTTTTTTTTCTTTACAATTCCGTTGATCGTTCGATGATTTATTATGAATTTGCGGAAATTGAGGTTAGTCGTTGTGACGTGATGTTGCGTTCGCGAGTTTCACGAGATTCTTGTTTATTTTTCTGCCATACTCTCTACCCAATATTACTAAGGTAAATAATCAAAATTTCTTTTTCTTTATCAACAAAGTAGAATAAAACTAATTTATTTTTTTTTAACAAACATAACCTATAAAAAAAACGGAAGAACGGAAGTCGTTCTAAATTCGTAAGAACAGCTGAAATCGATTCCATCCACACGTCACCAACGGCTAAGCCTCAAAGGCAAACGACTTTTTCACGCTGCGCTCGCTTGACAAATCGAGAGCGCGCAGCCACGAGGAAGTTCGCTGGTTGGCACTAATGAGCGCGCATTATTCAGGGTATCTCGGTGCGATTGTTTGACGCCAAAGCGCGACAAGGCGGACCTAACCTCCCCCGGTACACGTATAAGCACACGCGCATATTTCCTGAAATTTCGTATGCGTCTTGCCACCCTCCAAACAAGTAATCGATATCGCTGCAGTAAATAGCACGCGAGAATCGCCTCGAAGATCGATATTATGGTTTCCGTTAAAGCGCAGCTTACGAGCGCCGATATATTTTCAAAGACAACGGTTGAAAACCCGCGCGGTCGTTTGCGTTTTCCGAAAGGATAAGGGTATAGGAGTGCCGATGGAGACGAATTACCCGACCGGCAGGTTGCCGGTGAAAAATTACGAGCTCTCGCACGCCCAGGCTATTGTTACCCGCGAGTAAAGGTAATCGTTTTACCCGGGTTCGCGAGATCGTCGATCACCTTACCAATGGCCTCTCTCGTTCTCTGTACGGAGATAGTACGACTTACTTTTCGAGCTTCGATCTAAACTTTGAGCCTATTGTGCATATTTTCCGTAAAGCGCATACACAACGCAGTTTTCGTACGGGTGCAGGCGTATATAGATAGAGGCGCTGCCTCGGGCGAACATTTGAATTTCCAATTCCTGTACTGTTTCAGCCTCAAGGGGCGTCATCTCGCGATCGAAGATCCCGAACGAGTTCGGCATGCTCGCGCTCTCTCACGAAACAATAAACTCGTATGTGCGTTCGGGAAAGCCCGGCTGCTAGATATACGCGCATCTGCGGGTGGAGAGGGGATATTAGTTTTTCTTCGCTGCTGAAATCGAAAAAGGCACTTGGGCTTGTTTACCAATTTTTTCCCTCGTCTACTCCGACGACGCTTTAAAAGCATTCCCGCAGCAAAACAATAATCTCCGAGCGAGAGTCGACTTTGAAGATAATATTTTCAAAACTTTTGCCGCGTTTGTTTAATGACGCTTATCGGTTAGCGCAATTGACGCGGCCCTAAACTTGGCAATAATTTATGCTGGCCTAATAAGCAATCGATAATTAACGATTATGCAGCCAGCCGAACGAGTATGCGGGTTGTCGAGCGGATTAAAGAGTCGGTTTACCAAATGAACCAATTAAAATTAATTGGTAGACCGAATTTTTCTTTTTTTTCTTTTTTTTGTAGCGTATATGCGCGTTCGCGCTTTGATTAATAGCGTTATGATAGCGGCTGTGCTTCGCGGGTAGAGCGCGATATCGATCGACGCCAGTTTTGAAAATGAAAAATGGAAAACTAACAATGCTAAGCGAAGCAGCGTAATACTTTATATCGTCAGCGATCCTTAAAAAGTCACGCCCAACATTCTACCTTTAATAAAAATAAGTTTCTAATTAAATTCAAAGAAAAAGAAACCGAAATTCCAAACATAATTCCTCGGCGTACATTTGTATTCTCGTTTGCTAGATTCCAGTGTGCGTCTCGTTGACGAAAACGCGACGTCGCGACTAGCATACGTAAACCCGGGACAAGCCAGCACACACGAGGACAACACACGTGCGTGCAGGCCAGAGAGAAACCCTCGAAACGATTCCGACCTGTCGTCCGACAAAGAACGAGTTTACGATAAACCGGGCGCGCGTGTACAGCACACTGCTCGTGACGTTTGGCACAACAAAGACTTGTCAGTGTCGAGTTGTTTCCCTCCGATTGACAATTGATCGTTTACGAATTCATATGAAGACAAGGTGGAAAATGCTTTGTATTACGTTACAGACTCGATCGAACGTTGAAACTTTATAATGTAGGCAAGGAGGCGCGGGATTTTTATGGAGTTACGTCGCATCTGGGTCTAACAAGCGCACCGAGACATCTCGTTCGAGCTTAGCCTCTTGACTGCTGGTAAAGCTTCCGCGTCGGCATTTTTTTATTTAAAACGATCTTTAGTGATCAGCGTTTGATATATACAATGCCGATGGCTCACTTGCGCTGAGGGTTAATGAGCACAGGGCATCTTACAGGCTGTTTTTGAGCGTTATGCGCATGATCGCAGTAATGGGGTACGATAACGAGATATAGGGTGATAATTGGAACAAAGAAGGAGGTTTAAGGAAATGTGCTTATTGGAGACAGGCTGGCTATTCTTTTTTTTTTAAGTTCGCTTCTAAGTGTACGACGTTTGTTACGTTTATCGATGTCCTACTCTAAAAACTCGAGTGGAAAAGTTCAGTGGTCGTTTGGATTTGTATGAACGAAATAAGAGCAGAGCTCGGAAACAAAATACATCGGTCACATCAAATATTCAGCAATCGCAGTAAAAACTAAGTATAAGAATTGCCAAAAGCGAGGCTGATTGTATGGAAAAGTTCAGCGGACGGAAAGCAGCGAGTTTCCCCATTTTTTCCGCGCTAAGAGTTGCAAAGTACGCGGAAAAAAGTTCGGACCGTATATACGTTGGCCCCCCAAAGGATAGCACGAGAAAAAAAAGGAAAAGCTCACTCGACAACCGCCTGACAAGTTTCAGGCCACGTTATCATTCAAGCGAGTTCGATTTTTCTCCCAAAAAGTTTCCCAATTTTTCGAATCGTTACGCAACGCGTATAATCAGCTCGCGGAAGCAATGTATTTTTCGGAATAATTAATTTTCGCCAAGTCAACGCTACGTTCGGCTCGTTAATTTTCCAGAGGCAAAAAGAGCCTCTCTCTCTCAATTTGCGCGTTATAACCGAGAGCAGAAGGAGAAAAAAAAAAGAGAGAATGAGGGGGTCGAAACTCGGTGGGAAATCAGACCGGTGAGCCGAGAACGCACGGGCACAAAAGAACGAGTCAGTCATTTGTGCCCCGGAGGTATAAAAACGACGTCGGTAACAGTCAATCGTTTGGCTCCTCTTGATTGCCCGGAGAAGTTGGGGCCAGGACGATCGCTCTCTCGTACAGTTGATGAAAACTCCGGAGCGTCTGTGTACCGGGTTATATACCTATATTGGAAAAGGGGTGGGCTCCCAAAGAGGGAGGATATTGATGCTGCAATAAACTCGAGAGAGAGAGAGAGAGAGAGAGAGAGAGAGAGAGAGAGAGAGAGAGAGAGTAGAGACGTCCGGTTAAATTCGCTTCTCTGAATTAGCCTTTCATTCACTGACCCGCGACACGCCGAATAAATCCGGTTGAGTCAAGTGACGTTTTATTTTCGAACCTTTCAAATTAGACGGCCTATACCATCGAGCTGGAAAAAACGAACGCAAATTTACGATATTTCCTGTATATCGATGAAAGTGTATCTCGCGCGTACGAAAATGCAAGATTCAACAAAAATTCCACTAAAGCATATTAAATCAAGGCGCCATCTGGTGTGCGAGGCGTCCCAGCTGTTACACTCGATCTTCCCAGGCCAAAAAAAAAATGTATATCCCACAACAGCCACTTCAGCTCCGCAGTATGTAAGTAGACACGACGCTGCAATTTTTCTTCCACCCTATACTCCCAGCCAATAAATTCCAAAAGGTCCCCGCGCCTAGGCAAATTCAAATACACGAACAATAATAACCTAACCTCACATTCATCAATATCCGTGTGTCTCCATAACCTCAAAACCTATATACAGCCAGACACACCAGATATGAAGCACACACCAGACACGAGTGGGGCGGTGGAGGGGGGGTTGAAAATCCAATTATAAAGCGACACACTCCATGTCGCTTGGGTCGACGAGGGAAGGAGGGAGGGAGGCTGAAAGAAGCAAGTGCCCTAAGCTGGGAAGCGCGTAATTGAGATCTACTCCCGGGGTCCAGGCTAACGAACGACCACTAGTGGCGGCTTCATTTCGCGAATTGCCTCGAGCTCATCCATTAACGGCAGCCGCGGATTACTTCCGCGCTTTATTAAGAGGGATATGTGCCGGATGTATATATACTGCCGATCCTGGAAGCTCTCGCGCCCGGCCTCCGGAGGAAGCGTGAAATAAAAATTAAAAAAAAAGGGAAAGGATGCGGTGGCTGACGCGCTGTCGAGTTGATGATCGAATGGAACACATCTTGAACGACGATGGCTTGGGTGGCAAATTTGAAAGTTTATCTAAAGCTGCTTAGAAGAGAAAGCATGTTAGTGAAATAATCAGGTTACTCTTTCTCTCTCGGGTAGTGTAGGATATGTATGGTAATTGAGATCTTGAATATTTAAAAAACTTTATTTGGCAGATTTGAATTTTTTAGCTGTTTCTAATTATGTTTTGTTAGTATCCGAGATAATCATATTTTAATTTTTAGAGTAAGACTTTATAAGAGAATATAGTAACACGAATACTATTGTTACATAGGGTACAGTTATCATACGAATTACATAATCTCAAACGTTTCCAATTATGAAAATAAGGAAAATTATCGTAGAACCAGAATTAAAGATTGTAATGATCAATTTTGCAAATGCAATTGCAAAGTATACGAAATTCGTAAAATGTAATATTTTTCAAAATTGATTTTCTCAAAAGGAACGAAATTTTTATCAGAATTTTCAGAAATACTTACCGTGCTTATCGATTTTTCCGCCACTCCTGTCTGTCAGTCGTGTAGCAGCATATCCAAATCAAGTATCCACTCGAAACAAGTGAAAAAGATAAAATAGAAAAATATAAATACGCGCACATCAGAACGCAAATAAAGCAATTTCGAATGTAGTCCGTTGAAATAAATAAATCAGTAGTTCTCGCAGCTCGCATTTAATTAATCCCGGAGCAGGCGATAGAGACGGAGATATAGACTCCAGGGATGAAGTGGAGCAAAAAGGAAATAAAACGAAATCCAACGAGAGAGCTTACCAGAAAGAACAGAAAAAAAAATGAAAGAAGAAGAGGTAAGAAAGCTCAAGCCGACAAAGGCGTCGAGTAGTCGCGCTAGGAGCTCCAGGAATAATCAGAAAAGGAAGCAAAACAAAACGAGAAGGAATCGCGTAGAGCCCCCTCAACTCAAACTCGTACATACACAGATATAGATCTATACGAAAGCTGCATAATTCAAAGTTCATTACGTAAAATACTCGCGCTGTACTCTCGGACAAGCGTAATACGGAGCGTAGAGGAATTCGGAATCTCCGACGACGGCGACCTCGATCTCTCTTATCATCCCTTCTCCGCACAACGGGTAATCCCCCTTTTCCCTCCGTTTTTTCCTTCTTTTTTTACCTCGCAAACTTTCCTTCGTCTTCCCTTTCCCTCTCTCCGCTACGTGAAGCATACATCCTTCTCTCTCTCTCTCTCTCTTTTTCGCTCGCTATTCCTTCTTGAATTTACGGCGCCAGGCGAGCTGCCCACAGGCTTTGTAGTCCAACTTTGCAAAGTTACAATTCCCAGTCCTTTGTAGCCCCCCCTCCTCGGAGTAACGAGCGATTTGTAATGTTTGTCGCGAATTTATGCTCGTCCCCCCCCCCTTCCCTACGCCCTAAGGCTCTGCAGACATTCAGATTCAACGTTTGAACTGCTGCGGTATTTGTAAGCACGCGGCTTCTCTTCTTCTTCTCCGCTTGGAAACGGCGCCGCGTCTGACCGTATCCCGATATCTACTACTGAATTTTCTCCCTTTAAAGGGACGCTATTCTGTGGTGTGGCTTTTGTATTCCGGAGGCAATCGTTACACCGTATACAGGATAATCTCTCTCTCTCTCACTACCGAGTCCTAATCACTTGCTTTTATATCGTGTTAATTCAACCTAGATCCCCGTAGTTTCTAAATAAAACGAGAATAAATCCGAGGAAGAGAGCCGTGAAAGCAGTGGGAATCAAAAGGATCGGGGCGTCCTTTGCCGCACCTTCTAGACTCTTATAGCCTATAGTCACTGCAGCCATCCTGTGTTTTCTCAAAATCCAATTGCAGCCCCACTACGTCCTCTCTCTCCCTCTCTCTCTCTTTCTGCGGCAGACTCTCTTACGCTGCTTTTCGAATGAAATTTTCTTTCCCTTAACCCCCTTCCAAGCAGAAGAGGCTTTAACCTAGGCTATGCGTCTTTTGTGTGGGTATGTATATGTATAGAACGACGGAGTCACAGAGGGTAGAACCGAGCTTGCGGTAAATGGCTAAGTCGCGTTTTTGCCTGTAACGAAAGTCGCGAGGCTAAAATAAGAGCTTTTAGCTTGGTTTACTGCTAAATTAATGGGTCTTTGTTAGAGTCCCTGGGAATGCTTTTTTTTTCTTTGGTTTGTTATTTTTTGCGCGACAAATAATCGGGTGTAAGGTGACTTTAAAGGTATGCGAGAGGGGAGAAATAAAAACGGCTGATCAAACTTTTCCACTCGGCGCGCGTATTACGTAAAATCCAAAGAAAAAAAAAAGAAAAAAAATTGAAAAACGACGACCAAATCGAATTTTCCGTATCGATATCGAGGAAGAAAACGCGCGAGCTATAATACGACCAATTGACCGCAAATGGGTAAAGAGAGAAAGAGAGAAGTGGTAACATTATAATAAACCGAGGCTAATTACCGAGACCAATATCGTTCAGCCGTCGCGGTATCCACGCGAATGCGGAATAACATTTTCCCCGGCAAAACAATAGGGCACGCGTAACGCAGCCCCCCCTCTCTCTCTCTCTCTCTACCGCGCGATAAACAAGAGGGTCCCCTCTCCCTCAATTAACGTCATTCGCCCGCAGTCTGATCTCGTTGCAATTCTAATTAAGTCCGCGTTAACAAAGAGAGACAATCCCTCCACGCGTGTGAGCGAAATAAAATCAAGGAGGGGAGAGGGGGTCTGATGCAGTGTATACATATATACGCACGGCGATGTAAGCAAAGGTGAGTGTGCCAGTCGTTTCGAAAGCACAGAGCGACTAGACGAGAGCGTAAGTAGGCGTGTGCAACGACACACCCGAAAACCATGGGAAGTCAATAGGGGATGCATATTGTAATAGACGCGAGAGAGAGAGCCTAAAGCTTAAGCTCGGCCAATATGTATTACGTCCACGTAGGCGCATTGGATCTATCTATATCTCTATCACGCGCGCCTTCAGCTTTTTCAATATGTATAGATTCTATATATACTTGTCACATCCTGTATTATTGCCTTCTGTTCTTTTTTTTTTCACAAGCCGTCCCCCTCTCACGCCTCGGACTTGCCGGCTTTGCCGCGTAGAAAGTAATATTTTTTATAAGCTGCGTCGGCTTTTGCGCATATGACTGTCTTCCTCTATATACGTTTGTTCATCACGCGGGAGCTTGAACGATCCCACCCCCCACCCTATTCTTTATTATTTTTTTTTTCTATCAACCCAACGCACATCGATATACTGTCGTTTGTTTATTATTACTATTCTTATATTCATCATGCTTCTCGCTTTTTTTGAATAGCAATTGAATTAGAGCCTCACTTTATTTTTTTTACCACGAAAAACAAAAAAGTAAATAACGCCTGATCACTACGACGTTATATAGCTTACGCGTGGACTACATGTTTTCGTTTACATGGTTTAATGAAATTGCTTCTCGTTATACTTGCTGTGTTTTTTCATCGGAGAATCGAGGACTTCGTAGAAGTGTGAATCTGCAGTCTTACACACGATTGGGGCGAGTTTTAATTTCGAGTTGAGCATATTTTATTAATATTTTTCCGTTACCCTTTTTTTTTTATTTTTTACCTCAACATTGCAATGTTTATGAACATTATGCGATCATAAAGTACAATAAAAAATGTCATTTAGTGATAATCAGGTGTATAGATTACAATAACAAACTAAATAAGGACCATAACACATTGCTCGTTTACGGTGAGATTACACGCTCATTCCCAAAAAAACTTTGCACAAATTCCGGCGTCGAGTAAAACACGCAAATCGATACAAACGAAAATTCTTTCATCAACCCTTCATCTATACACACACAGCTGCATACGTACACGCGTATAACGTACGTAACGAAGCAGCAATCGCTTAGAGGAGCAAGAGATAGATCGGAAAAAAGAAAACAACAAAAACGAATGTAGGGCTATTGAAAATCAATCAGCGACGGTGAAGGAAAAAAATAATCCATGCGACCCTTTCGTCGAAACCCCACACCTCCCCCCTTTTTTCCCAATACACTCACACGTATCCAATATGCGTATGATCTATGTTCCTTTACGTATATACGACAGCGAATATTGTACGCAACTATACAGCTAATACAGACCGAACAATGATTACGCAACATTATATACATATTTATAGTAATATATACATATGAATATCGCACATTATCTATTTAATCAAAGTTTACATAAATTTTTTGCCTCTCTCTATTATTCTACCACCTATTATTATTATCTATATTTTTTTTAATTCTCTTCTCTATATTGTTACGGAACATGAACATTTCACCGTAAAATTATTTATATATTTATATATATACTTACTATTTTTCTTTACTTATATCACACGATGTCATCATTTTGTCCATTAAATTACATCATTTAAAATAATTACACCATCCATTCACACACACGAATGATGTACCTTTAACTCTTTAGTACGCCTATTTACATGATCTTCCTCTTTATATATATGATAACCGCCAAGTCTTATTTAAGTGTGTACCTAATCAAAATTTGTTGAATTTTCGATAACTATATTCTCATAAAGTAAGCTAATGTATTTTTTTTCTATTAACGTAATTATAATGCTATGTAAATAAGTACGTATAGATATTTTTTTTCGTTGTTGTATTTCCAAGACGTCAAACTGCCCTAAAAAATAAGCAAAACCACAATTTAAGCTAATTCATTTCATACACACATTTATATTGTTTAACATGCGTCTGAAAACTAAATCACCTAAAAACAGGTCGTCAAACAATACAACTTGAACTTAAAAAAATCAACCAATCACCATAACTTTAATTTTTCATCTCTAATTTCCTAATGAACTTCACACTACACGCATAATACCCAAATCAACATAACGTGTATGATAATTCGCCTTTTCAACTCACTTCTCCATTTCCAAAAATTAGCTCTCAGCAAAAAATAGAAAAAAACGCCATTTTTTGTTCGTTTCCCTTCAAAATTATTTCGGTTATCAAGACGCCGTGGGCGTAGTATATACATACAGCGAGAGGCTTGAATAACCGAGTAGCAGTATACCGGCGTGAAAAGCGCGCGCGCCGGCAAGCGCAAAAATTCCGGGTTAAACCGTGAAAAAAGAGTGCGGGGGGAGAAGGAGGGAGGGGGACTGAAAGGTACAAAGCGTCCATTCACCGGCTGGCACATAATAACTGCACGGCTGGCTGAGCCCAGCCGGGCAACTGGCCAATTATGTGGCCTGGAGTCAATGGAGAGCCGGGTTATTTTTCTCTCCCTTTCCCCTTCCTCCCCCCTCTCTCTCTCTTATTCTCGGAGTCGAGTTAATATAAGCGTGCTTGCTGGTATACGCGTTATTTGTTTCTTCCCGCGGCTCTCTATGCGGGGGCCCGGTTTAAGACCCTTGTTTCCAAATACGGAGCTTGTCTTTTCTTTGCACCGCATTAATGATGTTCTCTTTTTTTTATTATTATTTTTGCTCGGGTTAATTACGGAGCTTTTGTTTTGGGGGCGCGATAACAAAGGGTTTACGATAAGTTTTAATATCGTTGTTTTTTTTTTCTTTCATTCCTTGTTATGAGATCTGAGCAAGTCAAATATGTTAGGATCATTCGGTTTTATAGATGTGTATTAAAAGTGACTATCTCCCTCGCGAAAGCACGTCTCTATTGGATAGAGAAGAGATTGATAGTAAGCGCTTCACTCTCGTCCAGCGAACTTACGTTCAACTCTATTCGCATATTCGACGATCAAGTTCGGTACTGGACGTATTTTCGGAAAGACGCGCTGCATCGGGCAGACGAGTCGAGATTGATTATCGCCCTGATCTTCGGACCTTATAAAGGGTCTCCTTTCTTATGTGAGTCGTTGAACTAGGCTAATCGATCTCGATCAGTAAGATCCTCTCTGACACGTATAGTTGACAGCACAGGATGAGAATTTTGTCATGACGGTTTATAGGTTAAACATAGCTTAAACGTATACAAACATTTTTAAGCTAAGCTTTCACCTTTGTAGAAGGTTTTGTCGATATAAAGAGCATATGTACGTTATTGTTATTGTCTAAATTACTAGTTTTTGATACTTATCTATGGAATTGAAGTAAAATTGTTAAGAAACATAGTAAAAACTGATTCTGTCCCATAAGGCTCCGTGTATTTTGCACGGAGTTGACTATATATATATATATATATATATATATTCCCAATAGCTTACCTACTTCGTTTCGTTTTGAAAAATGTTGCAGAACGGTTTTTTCGTCAATATGTCTAGTGTTTATTAAGTCTCGTTTGATTAATCAAAAAGCATTACGATTTGACAATAAACGAACTAACAAATTTGACTTGCGTGCGTTTTCCATAAGATAACATCTTCCCACAAATTTTATAAAAAAAAAACATACAAAACCAATGTTTCTCATTCGTTCGAAGTCAAAATCACTTCGTTACACTCAAACAATGAAAGATTCTCTAAAATTGCAATAGGCATAGTACACGGAACACACGATATACACAGCCCAAACGATATCCCTCAAATCTCAAAAAACACCCCCGGCATAAATCACTAAGCCCCGTCCCCATAAACACACACACAAACATACACAAAACACGCGTATCCGAATCAATCGTCTCGCGCTCGGTATAGCCAACTAGCCCCCCACAAGCAAAGAGGGCGCAAGAAGGCTCTTTAATTAGAGCCCCTCCTACGCCTCTCTGTCAAAGCCGAACATTATATAAAAACGCAATTTAGTCAGCACAATGGGTGTGCGTGCGTGCGTGTGTGCGGCGTTGGCTGTGTTACAGATGCGGATTTCTGCTGCGGGATGCGCTGGCCCGGAGACGCGCTCGAGTCGGCGAGCGAGCAGGCCAACAGCTCGTCCTCGGCTCCAGCGGCCGGTGAACCTACAGCGGGCGCCGGCCGCTACGATCACCAGAACAAATACCACTACACGACGCACCAACACCTACGCAATCACGTTCGCGGTCCGTTTATGTTATCTTTGTTTCTTTCCTCTATCTCTCTATCTATCTCTTTTCTCCGTCTTTTTTTTTACTGTTTATTATTGACGACTTGTTCACCCTTGTTAACGCGCACCCTATATTCCGTTTGTTTTATTTTGTTGTGTTTTTTTTTAATGGATTTAGTGGTTTTGAATTTTTGTTTGGTTACGGGTGTAATCGTGGTATGTGGCTGAACCGTTGGTCGTTTGCTGTTCGAATATACGTTTTTTTGAAAGATGAATTTTCATGATATCGAAATGAAAATTTGAAAATAATATTGGAGCAAATGATAAAATAACAATTCAATTTCAATTTTGTTTAGCTTTTTTATTTGCATTAAAAAAGGAGGATATAAATTTATTAAATTTATCAAAAATTGAATTTTAATTCTACGAATATCTCCTTGAAGAAACTTTCCGAAACAAATACTATGATTACATCCTCAAACGCCCGTTACGATTTCGTTTAACTCTTCTTTCTCTCGCTCTCCCTGTGTATACATGTATATACACGTCCACGTATGTACGTTGTATGATAATTCGTGACTAGCCATGGATTATTAATCTTAGCTTTTCATTTACCTATCTCTCTATATATATGTATAAATAAGTCTTTCCTATTTCTTACTTTCTTTTCTTACTTTTCCGAAAAATTTTCTAGTCTTTTCTGTCTCTTACCTCCTTAATCTTTGTTATAAAGGTTGCGATGTTATGGTTTTTATTCTGTCAACAAATTCTTGCCAAGGTTTATTTGTGACATGGAAGTTACTACATAGATGTACTCAATTTTCAGCAAAAAAAAATGGCACAGTCGATAATTTTGTTTTCGATATTTAGTTGTTTGCATAAGTAATTTTTATAATGTTTGCAAAATTATATTTATAAAACAGATCGACCGTGCAATTTTTTCTATGACATAATTGTTTAGACACAGTGTAGATTACCATCAGGGTTTGCGCTTTCGGCTCTCCGTCTGCCCAAAGAAAGACCTGCACTACTGGAAAACAAAATTTTTACCCTCGTTTCTACTGCTTCCCCCGTATTATTTTTTTTCTCTTTCTCGCTACCATATGTCTCTTACTCTTTTTATTGTTTTCTTATTTTTTCTCCAAACCGTCACTTTTTTATCTTGATTCCTCTTTTTCTGATTTTGCACACTATTACCTTTCAGAGGTTCTAATTGCAATTAATTGAAATTTATGTTGTTAACTTGACAGAATTTTTTTCCTGACTATACAGCCTATACAGATTTATCGTGAATGATGATGTTTACAAAATTTAACGATGAAATTATAGCAGAATGTTTTAAAAAAAGTTTAAATTTTCAGTTGACAATGCTAGAAAAAAAAGAAACGATGTGTTCGTTTTTTCTTTATCCGCAATAATTTTATAAATAAATTTAAAACATCACAACTATCAAATTTAAATTACGTTTATTTACCCTGTAGGAAATTCCAACCATCATATCACCATTTTATTTCGAATAATATACCGAATGGCCATCTTTCCGACCAGCACATCACCAGAAAGCCTGT
>JAPYYQ010000379.1:0-97712 GCA_030522585.1 Anagyrus pseudococci
ATAGGGGTATTTTTTTTTTACAAAAAGACACGGTTCAGATAGTTAGATGGATGCTATCTCGCCTAGATTCGGCTCAGGATTTAATGGGTTAATGAATAAATCACAGTCGTCGCGTCTCGCGGGTCGTTCATTAAGCGCGCTTACGTTTTCTTTTTCTATATCGATCGATAAATCAAATAACGAGCCCAACAAAAGGCCAAGCGTTTAATTATTAATTCGCATTGGGAGCCGCGATTCGGCCAATCAATAATTCGAAAAGGCAAATAGACCGGACGCAAACATTGATACTCTCATCAAATACTTGACACTGCGAGACGACTGCTAAATTTTCCACGATATAAACCAAAACGCTCGTTAGCTAGGTCGTTTATAAATCGTGCTCTATTATTCACAAAGTGACAATTTATATGTAACAATATAAAAAAAAAACAAAAGATAAATATTCTCGCTTAGGTGCCGGAATATCTTATCACACACTTGATGTATGTCAAAATGACTCGTACAAAATAAAAGTGAATAATTTGTAATGAAAACAAGCGCGAGTCGCGGTTCTTGATTGAAAAAAAAAAGGGGGAGCTGTCGGTGGGAGACGGACCTGGGAGCTACGCTTGCCGGAGCTGCGCCTGGAGACGGCGTGGGGCGGCGCGAGGGCGTCGAGCTCCTTGCGCTTCTTCATCTTCTTGGTGGGCAGCCTGAGCGGCACCGTCACTGCCACCGAGTCCATCTCGAGGAGTACCAGCTTGTCGGCGGCGGCCTCGTCGCAGCAGCCGTGCCCGGGCCCCGTCACCTTCGTCGCCAGCGCCTCGGCTTTGGCATCTTACGCGGGCGGCCAACTGCCCGAGACCGATTCACCTCCTTTTCCTTGTATTATCTCCCTGGGGTCTATTGCGGGCTTAATCGGACGATTAGCCGCACCTCGGCAACGCTGTCATCCTCGAATTTTCTCGCTGTTTTAAATCCGAGGGCACGCGTCGACGGAGAGAGCACTGCGGGTGGATTAATCGATGCCGAGCGTGTACAGCGGGGGATAAGCTTCGATTAGCCTCGTTACGACACTCTCTCTCTCTCGCTGACTCTTGAGGTTTTCTTTAAAAATACAAATAAACAGGATGAGGGATGAGTATTTGGATTTGCAGGGAGATTTTCGTAGCGAGTGTGTTTTGGCCAAAATTTTTTTTTCGCTCACTTTTAATTGGCCGGATTTAGGGGAGGCTTTTGGGTTTTAACGAGCGGTGCGCTGGAGGCCAGAGTTGCGGAAGGTTTGACTATTGATCCGAAGATAAACTCGTTAAGGGATTGAGGGAAAACGTTGTTTTAAACTCGCGATTAAAGTATTTAATTAGCGCAGATAGAAAGCGAGTGATTTTCGTGAGCAAACTTTCCGGGAGGGATTTCAAGAACTGCGGAGGGGGGATTTTTTAGTTAAACTAGCGACTTTGCTCGAATTTTTATATTTAATTTATTTGAGCATCGCCGGGAATGGAGACGAACGAAACTTTTAAATTGGATTCTTTTTTTTTGTGCACTCGCAAAGCGTGTATACCTTTTTATCAGGCTGCTCGCTCGTTTAACTTCGGATAAATAGTCGATAAGCTTGACACAGCGTGTGAATTAATTTCGAAGATTGAGAAAGTTTCGTTAAACAATCGATCGAATAATTCACTGTCAAATTTCACTTTAATTACTTGCACTGCGACTAAACTTATTTCTAAAAAGATAATTGTTGTCATGCACTAATGACACTGCGCACAGCGAACTATTTCCACAACACAAATATAATTCACTCCGATTTAATGCCAAACGAAGAAGCTTTTTAACAAAAATAAAGAAACAGAACAAACAGCAAGCAATATCTTCTCAAACATCTTTCGAAATCCAGACTCTCAGACTCAACATTAAAAACGTGACGTTGCGCTTATTTTCTTCTTTTTTTGGTGTCAAAAAACCATAATATAAATACGAGCGTATCAGGTAAAATACAGATAAAGCTCGCGGTATGGGCGGGAGAGCGCGCGACGATATCGCTCGAATTCTATTTTACAAGTTAAGCCGCGACGTGTTATCGGCAGCTCTTATCTCCGCAATTGCGCATTCTTTTTATTTTATCCCTCCCCCGTCAGATAACCGAGATGTGAAAAAAATTGGACGAGACGACCCGAGTACACACAGACACAAAATCGTTGTCGCACGCTTGCTCTCCTTTCCAAACTTTTTTTTTTATTTTTCCACCGTCTATTCCCCTCTCTATTTGGCTCTCTTTTCTCGTGGGAGGGTGTATGGTAGCGGATCGATGCGCCGGCAAAAAAGAAACGCAAGTGAGGCAGCCCCCGAGCTTGTCCCGAAAAGCGAGTGTGGCAAGCTTCGATAGATTTTGATGATTTATTTGCCCGCGAGGCATTGGCTATTTCCGGCCTGTAGCAAGCGCGTTCGATTGTCCAGGAGCTGCTGCTTCTTCTTCTTCGATTCGTTTGCGCATGGCCGAAAGCTTTGCTTTCCACTGGGTTTACCAATCGTTAACTTGTATGTATCGTCGATAAGGGACGTGACGTGTTTTTTTATTATTCGCGTAAAAGATGAAAGCGCGCGATATATATCTTTCACGAATCGTATGATTCATTAGCGTGTCGAGGAGCCGATGTCGATTTTGACATGATTTTAATTCACGAATTTTCCTTCGATACGAAATAAAATTGTACATCTCAATGGCGGAGCCGCGCGTAAGAGGTGAACGTCATGTTGTCACGGACACAGCGTATACTCTACGGCGACGTGTAAATAATTATTTTGTATCATGCACATTATAGGACCGCTTTATCGAGATCTATTTAGTGCCACGCCCCTTATCAGAAGCAACGTTGACACTTGTTAAATTGATCGAAACATCAAGTGCAAACAGTCTATCGTGCTTACCCGACGACACTTTACAAAATTTCGTAATTGTTAGGAAAATTTTATATAGCTACGCTATTATCGTAATGAAATGGCAGCAGGCGGCGTCTTATGCTGAATTTTAATTTGCAAAAAACAAGTCGAGTTGATAAAAAAAATATATAAAAAAGGAAAACAATGAGTGAGTGTAAAAAAAGGAGAGAAGGAGAAAAGGAGGAAAAGATAAATTGAGCAGTGCCTATTTGCCTTCATAAATTGTCTTTTATTGCACACTTGCAGTCGCGAGCAGTAGTACAGTAACTTGCCTCAACGGCACCCATGAGATGCATTTGTTCGACGCCCACTTTATCACACGGTCAATATCGCAAATTATTAGAGTGGCTTTAATGCCCCTTTAAAAGAGAAATCAATAATCCCTACGTTTTAACACCAGCAATAATGACCCTTTTCTATTCCTTTTCCCTGCGATTTCTTTTCCCTGGACTATAAACTTTTTCGATTTCTCTTTCTATTCCTACACTTTGCGAAATTTTATTTTTCTTCCCCGCATTTGCATAATAAACGACGCTTTATTTAGCATTCATACATATGAACAAAAGCCATTTATCTCCTCCGACCGAAAATCATTATTATCATTCGCCGGCTTCTCTCGAGCTAAAATCCGCGCGTCTGACCATACCCGGCCGCTTTCTACTGCAACGCGTCCGCGTCCCCGCAGCGCTCTATACAAATATTGAAGTCTCCGTGAAAAAGATTGTCAAAAAAATTTCCATCGAACACTCATTCTTCGCGTGTTCCACGAAGATCTCTCCCCCGCGAATTCTCAACCGCAGCCTCGACAAAATTCTCCGTGAAATCGACTTCTTACGCGCTATCGCCGCCACATCTGTCGTCGCGTATATCTACGCTACCGCGCGGATAAAAACCAATATGACCCCGGCATTATCGAGCACCTGCGAGTAACGCACAGCGGAAAGCAAAAAAAAAAAAGTGTCACGGCTGTAAAAGTCATTCCCATTCTATTTCTCCGCGCGCATTGCCCGAGAGGCAGCATCTCCAGCCGACAGGTATACACAATTTCCCCATTACCAGCAACGAAAAGCAGAAAAGTGAGCCCCGGGGCTCTAGGCGTCAGAGGAGGAGGCAAAAAAAAAAATAAGGTCGGTAGCAAAGCTACAAAGTCCAAACGCTGCGCAAACAACAAGAAACAAGGGAACGAATGAGGGGAGGGCCAGAGGCGAGTAGTCGAGCCGGAAACAAAGAAGCACGCGAGGCGTTGATGAAAGCACTCTCCGGAGGGGAGGAGAGGGAGGGGACTGTTGAATCACCTTTTGAAAATTCGCGCGAGGGAGCACCACGCCGGCAGCAGCGAGAAAAAGAGACGCACGCGGCGCTCACGTGTGCGGCCAAGCGTGAACTCAATGTATATCTTGTGTAGGCACTGAACAGAGAGAGAGCACGCGGACGGGTGAGCTCTTCGTGCGAAGCGCGAGCGGCGACTGAGCTTACAATTATTGTACACCTGAGATCTGCCACTGGCTATTGCAGCCGCTGGCTGGTAGACTCGCGCCGGCGCGCCAGCTGATAATTTTTCGCCGCGCGATGACTCGCTGCTTATCTCTATACATATTTATGCGTGTGTCTGATGAGCTTGTGGGTTTTTGCCGCTGTCTTTTGGTGGAGGAGGTACAAGGAGAGTGCGATGCTCCGAGGTGCTTATTACTTGGGTAAACAGAGATGAAATGGCGTTTGGCTAACGGGGGGGGGGGGGGCAGTATTCAATCGGTTTTCGGTTGAAACGCCTCTTTTTTGTGTTGGTGTCGCGTCGCGTGTTTACTAGATTTTTCGTGTTCAGACTGCGATGACGAAAGAGAATGGGTTAATATAGAAACGTTATAGCGCGAGGAATTGTTGTTCTATCTCTTTTAATATCATCGGGAAAACTGTTTCAGATTATTTCAGAGTTTTTTTTCTTATCTCCGAGGGACATGTTCTTCTTCTTTTTTTTTTTTATTTAACGCGCACCTAAGAGCGACGGGTTTTTGTTTCAAGGCTGTTTGATAACAGTGTTTCTTCCGCAACGTAACGCGCATATACGAGCGTTGTATCATTAGTACGATGGTACTGTATATAAAAATTGCTCTCGAGAGCAACAATTATACTCTCGTATTTTCGTTACATATTGTTGCAGCAGCCAGAACGAAAAAATTTGAAATTAATAATCTTTTTTTTTTTCTAGTTTTCCAACAAACTTCAATTTCATTCGAATTTCCGACGTATAGAATACCAGGCGATTGATATAGCTATCGCTCGCGGGCACGATGACGTTTACATTTTACTCTCCATCATCGTGGTATTTATTAATCAGGGTGTAGAGAGACAAAAATTGATGATAGCTCCGAGCTTCTCTCTCTCGCGTAAGAGAGAGAGAGAGAGAGAGAGAGAGAGAGAGAGAGAGACTTACGCAAAAGCTACGTGCGTGTTACCGCATAGGAAGAATAAATTCATTACTTTAGCAGCTTAAATGCGTTATATACGAATTACTTCCGTAAATAATTTCGTTGAGTGCGTTTCCGTAACTTTAAACTCGATCTACATCGAGAAGGAAGGAGAGACATAAAGGAGTCCTCTGGACGTTGCTTTGAAAACGTTCAGACTAGTTTTAGAAAAAATTTAAAAGAAGAAAAAGGTACTCGCCGTATAGACGATGGGAAAACAATGGGAGGGAGGCGCGTTAAAAGAAGTGTCAGGCAAAAGACCCCAGTAGTGAAACTTTGGGGAGAAGAGCAAATAAATGCAAACGCACACATAGCCGAGACTTGCGTCGTCGTCGTCGTCAGAGGAAGAGGAAGAACGGGGAGGGGGTGGAGGGAAACACAGTGGCGCGCGCGCAGGCACGCGAAAGAACGTTTTGTCTTTCCGTCCCTTCGGCCCGTCCTTCGACGGGACACAGGCTCTTTGAATAAATTATGAAACACTTTTGCTAATGGCTAGCGCGCAAACACACACACACACACACACACACACACACACACACACAGTCGGCGAAATTACATTCGTGTCTGTGTGTGTGCGTCTCTTTTCTCTGTAACGCGTATGGCTAGCGTGGCTGGTTGAATTTCAAAACAATGGATGGTAGACTTAGGGTATGATGTGAATCTTAATATGTGGACCTTAGGCGTGCCGGCGCCTTGGAATGGTGTGCATTTTGACGCTGCTACTACCGTGTGGGTCTTAAGTACAGATTGGCGAGGAAATGGGGTTTGGCGCGGTGTGTTTTACTGCGGAAAGGTAATGTGTTTGCAGGGGCGAAATTGAATTTTCGCGAAGAGAGAGAGAGAGAAGCGCTTGGCGATTGATCAACAATGAACGCCTCTCGGCTTTTGCGGACGCAGCACTGCGGGAGTGGAGGGAAATTCATTTTTGTTAATATAATAGTCGAGAGACCGGGAGTTTTTGCAAATGATGGGATATCGGATATACGTCGCGATACGCGTATTTTTAGATGTACTTGCGCGCTCGGACCTGCTGTATGATCGAAAAGTTATTCCGCGAAACAAAGTTTTCGAGTGACATTTCGAATGTATATAATATACTCTCGGTTTGGAGAATGGAATAGACAAAAGTTTCGAAACTGAATGGAAAATAATTTATAGCCGCGATGTTAAATTTTTTATGCGTATACATATAGATATTATTCGATTGTGTCAGTTTGGCAAGCTTTTTAACTATATTCACGAATGGCTTTTCTTCTTCGATGCGCCAATACACTTATAGAAAATGGTAAAATGTTGAATTGTTTTACATAATCTCGTTTAGCGGCAAAGTCAATACCGAATGGAGTGTACGCATCGATCGAATCGCGCAACAAACACTGGTATTAAGCCAGCCATTAAGCTTACCTCCACTCCATTTAAATTTCCCATCTGAAATCTCGAAAAAAAAATAAAAAAAAAGGAAAAATGTTGGTAAAGCGACAGAGAGAGAGAGAAAGAGCTCAGCGCAGTAGCAGTTCCAGCGCAAATGAGTTACGAGTATTATCATGGCCGCGGACTCGAGAGAGAGAGAGAGAGAGAGAAAGAGAGCTTGGCAATTCAGGCCAGTTTTGAGCTCGTTAAAATTGCTCAACACTGCGCCGATAGACGTCGACGACGCATGGCGGTCGGGCTCGTTCTCTCACTCGCGCGTGTCCTCCTCTGGATAAATCGCTAATAGCCCAACTTGGCAATGCCACGCGCGGCTACGTTAGCACCATCTCTTATATACGCGCGCACTTGCGCGGCTCGTTCCTTTTTCTATCGACAACAAGGCGCACAGTGTGCCATTTTAATGCCGCTCTAGAGCGCTAAGTGTCGGTAAATCTGTTTAGGTCTACCGACACGCGACTTCGATGTATAAGCTACTTTCCAGCACGTGGTTTAATGCCGGAACGAGCTCTGCTAAGGAATACGACTAGCGAAATTATGCTATATACGTGTTTATGATGTCACGAAGACGAGATTTTGAGATTGCGAGGGGGGAGAAAAGGAAGTCGCGAGATTTATGCGGAGATTTATATACCGGGCTGTGCTGCTGCGTTGATGCTTTCTTTTATCGAGCGATTTAACTTTTTAATATGCTCGTCGCGCTGACGATTAAAATAGTTTATTGCCTATACGAGATTACAAGTGTTGTTTTTATTATTTTTTTTCTCTCCAAGGATTTTCTAAATTAGTTGTATAAGTTACAACTAATAATTTAACGCGATTTGTCGTCTCTCGGGGGAAAATCGATAAACTTTTGCAAAGGTTTAATTTAACCTTCCATTCCCCTTCCTTCCCAATCTTCTTCCGCTTTAGCTCTCCCGAACGAGCTTAACGTTTTCACGGGAAATTAATCGTAAGTGACAATTTAAAAGTACAATCTTTTTTTTCCCTAAGATTATTCGGCACGTTATGTTGCATGTGCCGTGTATAAGATTGTTTAAGAAAAAAAAAAGAAAGAAAATTCGAACGATTATAATCGAATGAAAGAAACTGTAATTTCACGCACGAAAAATACGGTAAGGTTTTCGAACGATGACTTTACGACATTTTATGTAATAGTTTTGATAGCCACAGCTGATATTAATTATTTTTCAAAAATCACCAGCGCTCGCGGCTATTAAAAGCTTTCGAGGAGCGAATAAAATTATGCTTTAGGGGTACTGGGTGTATTTTTAAAATTTTAATTGACTTTTACCCAATAAAAATTTTAACGGCAGCGGCGTTAAATAATTAATATCGAATTGGTTTTTAACAACTTGTTTACCAAGTGCATCGTCGGGTAGTTTACGCGCCGCTGTATGAAGTGCAGTTTGATAAATAATTAATCCGATGGCCTGGGGATTAAAAAGCTTTTCTTTCTTTCTCGACGCTTTAAATAATTCGTTCGAACATTACGGTCAATTTTGCCTCTTTTTTTACAAAAAAATACGCGGGGGACCAGTTTAACGAGGAAACAATGGCTATTTCCCCCTAAAATTGAAACAAAATTATCCGAGCCATTAAAGGTCAAAGCCATTCTTCTGTTCATTAACTTTTAGATTGGCCCAAGTGTAAATCTTAAAATTCACCGTCAACGCTCGATTATTCTCCCTCAATTGGATGCAGTTAAAAAGCGAGCGTTGTCCGAGACGCGGCCGCGAAATAATGTACGCATACACTTTAGCTCGGGCAAACACATCGGAATCGATAATTCCATCCGAAACTTTTCCCATTACGAAAAAGTCGAGCGTAAAATATTCAGTTTAATAGATAAGCAGGAAATATACGTATATAAAAAGTATCCAATTCCCCCCCCCCCCCCTCAAAGGAAAATCGTTGCTCCTCGTAAAAATGTGCTCCCCCTTTGGAAACCATTAGAATCCATCGAGCGCGCGTCAACAACGATTTTCGATTTGTCCTTGCTCCGAGAGAGAGAGCGAGCGATAAAGTTAGCTATATACAGTACACATATCGAGCCGAAACAAAAACAGACACTCGCCGTTCTTACGACTCGTATAAAATTGATTTCGTCTGCCGCGCTCACGAATCTCCCGTACGATCTTGAACAACAGCCACAACACATTCCACCGCAAATCCCTGTCTGCTCGATTAATAGCGCCTGTTGTATTCTCTCCCACTCTCGCTCCAATCAAAGTATATAATCCCACGGAACTTTTCTTTTCGCCTCGGAACGCGTGTCAGTACAGTGAGACCGCGCTGGACACAACGACAGGAGCGCAGTTAATGGCTCCTGAAAAATTGATCGGCTACGCTCTCTCGGATTTCTAACGAGCCGCACGATAAAGCGACTCCTTCGATCAGGCACTCGCGACGACGCTAGTAAACGGAGGTGGGGGAGAAAGAGAAGCGGAAAAATAATGACAAGCACACACCGTGTTCTTTCAAGCCGCTACATACGCATGCATCGGTCGATAAAACAATTGGTACGAGCAAAAAAGAAATAGAAGAGGAGCGACAAGTAGCAGGCGGAAATAGATAACAAAAACAACAGTCCAAGCTGGAAAAATATATACCGAATTGATGAAGATCGATCGTGACGCACTGTCGCGTAAGCGTAGAGTCGCGTGTGCACGATAAACTTCGCCTCGTCTTCTCCCCGATAAATTATGAAGGCACAGTGAGCGGAGAGATAGAGGGAATACGAGGATGTTAGAAGGAAGGACGGGCTTTATAGGGGCAGGGAGGAGGCAGGAAGAATAAGATAGGAATATCCGGGGAATAGGTTAATCGGGCGCCAGCGAGTCGGCGGGCGTGATCCGTCTCTCCTCCGTTGCGGACTGGGGGTGGCCGGGGGACGAGGGAGGGGGTGGCGGGACGGGGAATTATTACACACTGCCGCGGGACACCACCGTCGCGTGTGTATCCGTGCACACTGTATACGCGTATGTTTATGTATACGTATATACGTGCGAACGGCGCGGAGTCGCGGAAAAGAAAAGTATATCCGCGAGAACGAGTTGAGGAGTCGCGGGGCCGACACGGCAGAGACTACTGGCTACTGCTGTTGCGGCGCGCCTGTGCGACTCTCTCTCTCTCTACAACGACGACGGCTGGCGCGCGCGCGCCGGGGGGCCGATATCGACTGAAGAGGGGTTGCGCCAGACGCCCCCGCTCTATACACGCGACCCGGGAGCCCCGGCTATCCCCTCTTCCCCCTACATAGCGCTCTCGCACTCGTCCGCTCTCCCTCTGTCTTTATCTTTCTCCCTTTCTCTCTCTCTCTCTCGCTCTGGCTCACCCTTTGCACTCGATCAGAGGGTGTGCAGGCTGTAGGAGACACCTGCGACAAGCTGACCCGGCGACGCCGGTATCTATACAGCCTCTCTCACTATATGTGCGCTTCGAGAATAATGAAAGCTCGCGTGATTGTTATTTCATGAGTTATGGAGGATTTTCTCCGTTATTTCTTTGATACACTGCGGCTAAAGGGTTTTTCGCTCTGGCTATTCGGTTTGACGATTATGATGTATGCGGACAGGAGGGGGGGGACTGCTAAATCGTTGAATATTTATCGAGAATAGAACGCGAAGGTATTGGGTTTTCTAGGAAGTCCGTATACGTTCTGATGAAGTGTATTTTTAGCTCGACTATATGGTGGCAAACGTTATTAGCTGTGATTAATTAGATTATTAATATTATGGATAAACAAGACTTGCGTTTTTGTTTATAATTATTGGAGCAAGAGAATATTTTTTTATATTATTTTGTTTGATTAGATTTTATCGATGTAATAATTTGCTGTTGACTTTATAAGTAAATTTGAGTAGTAGAATTGTTATGTTAAGGATTATTTGCACAAATGTTATAGTATGTGCATTCAATTGGTATAATTATCATAAATGAGTATTTGTTAATAACTTAATGTATACAGATATTACAAATAAAGCTTAAGATGCGCTTGACAATATTCACCTGCTAATTATGATAACAATATATAACTTAATTTCTTGTATGTTGCAAGATTTGGAAAAAGTGTTGTCTTTAAAGTTCATATACATTTGAGAATATACCCATGATAGATTTTTGATTATCTGTAAGTTAAAGATAAATAATAAACTTACCAGATCTGATAGTCAAATCCATTCTTTTGATTTCCTTGTAGAAAATAAAAGTCAGCCACGATAATGTCACAAGCCATAATACTATAAGAAAAGCAGCTAGCCATAATAGAACTGCTCTTATTTTAGCATTTTTACACCCACAAGATTCTTTCTTTCGTTCCTTCATTGTTCCATTTGGTCGATGCTTCCTAAAATTTATAAAATCTCAATCTCAGTTAATCCTATAAATAAATCAAATCTAACTTTTTCAATCTCTAACAATTAAGTTAAAATTATACATTCCATCAACATACCTGAAAATTTTCTTCTTTTTTGGCGTCAGTATTAAATCAGAAATATCAGAATCATTGTCCGACAATTCCAATAGATTAATTATTTCTTTGTTGCTTGATTTATCCATTGTTGCAAATCGTTACAACTTGCGAAACAAGCTTAGAAACTCATAAAAACTCCAAAAATTATAAAATATAAACAATGTATCATAACCTCATAGTTATAAAAAAATACAAAACGAAACCTATTCACGGAGCCGGCATCGAAAGATTTCGACTTTTACACGAACCGATGTAACAACTGCCGTACAACAGCAAAAAATAGGCCATCATAAAGACATAAAAATAAAGTTTGTCAGGAAAACTCGAACACTTCACTGGTTACATCTTTTATCTTTTCGATCATCTGTATGCGCCCGTACCATCCTCAAGTCCAATGTATGCATTTATAAGTGTACACACATAAGCACATAGTGTTTAAACACGTCAGTCACTTTTACAGCTTAATATTTGCTTCTTTAGCAGGTGTACACATGCACAACTTATTTAGCCCCAAAGACACGCGTCATAAGAAACTGTAGATGTGCCCGCACATGTGGAGATGGAATGATAGAAATACGAGTGACAGCAAACTGTACGTAACGAGTAACCTCCAAAAGTATGACACGAAAATATTGGATTAAATACGCGAAGGACTGTACACGGTGCGACAGGTACTTTGTTGAATCAAAACAGAAGTTTATCAGTCTAATTGTTATTGATATCAACGTTTTGATTTTCATACATTATATAATTTTACGAATTTTCGGTTATAACGATAAACATTCAAATTTACCGACTACGCGGGTAACCTGCTACAGAAGCGCGCTACCATAATTTCCAGTCGATAAAAAAGTTTCCATACATCTCAATTTGTTATCATCAGGGTTGGTCTGGCTTGGAGTCGACGGCTCCATAAACACTTTCTCAGACCAACCCTGGCCAAAAGTCAGTTTTATCAATTAAAATAAAAATTTCCACGGACAATTATTTTACAATCCAACGACACTGTGACTGAGGTTAAGCTTCCATTGTCATTAACAATTGAATACACCTCGCGAAGAATCCTTCAATTGTTCGAATCGCGTGTTTTGTTTTTCCCCGCCAGTGCAATAAGAGCAGACGCGCGTACTCGCGCGCATGCTGTTCCGCGGACCGAGCAATCGCAATATTCGCAATTCGCATTATTCGCACAGGCAAAATGCGAGACATGGCCGCGCTGAATTAGCTCTTCTCCGGTTGCTCCGCTTTCTCTATCATCACAATCGTCATCGCCATCGTAACCGTCAACGCTGATAATCAGCGCACTGCTGTTTTTAGTTTGGTTAAGTTGTTTCGACGACTACGAGAAGCCCTGTATTGCTGAGCAGATAGAGAGAGAAGAGAGAGAGAGAGAGAGAGGGAGGGAAAAAGGAATTCGGGGAGCGCTCGCTGCGGCTTCGTTGTGCGAGGAAGGGCAATAATACTGTTGCTGGTCATCGGCGCGTGGTGGTGGAGCTAATCAGCATAAGCAGCATCAGGAAGCAGGAAAGAAAACGTAAGAAGAAGAAGCGTAAGAGAAATAAAAAGCCTGATTCAGCGAAAGGCGCTGGATCCGCTCGCCTCTAGGAGTACTCTGGCCTAACAACCTCCTCACTGGGTGTTTTATCTCGCCTCGCGGCCTCGATTCGCTCGCTTAGTCTTATAACATCGGGCTGCTTAGCGCCCGACGCGGAATGACCGATAGCAGGGCGAACAAGCCGGCTGACGAACCGCCCAGTGGTGAGGTTGTTAATGGCTTCTGCAGCTGTAGGGACCTCAGTGACATCGTACCTCTCTACACGGCCCGCTCTATTTACCTCAAGCCCCACGCTAAGATAAACGTTTCCATTAATCTGCCACAACTGAAGACTCCAGGTAAAGCCACTAGGACCATCACTTTCCTACTGCTGACTACTTTAATTTTATTACTCTTACAGTTTTTCTCCAGCAGTCTATCACTTTTTGCTCTTTTTATCTATTATTATTCCTTTTTTTTTTTGTTTTATTGATACCTATAATGGTACCTGAAAATTTTGAGCAACCTATCTTTATATAATCATCTTTTAATCTTGATTTAACATTAAAGTTCTATAGCTAGTTAAAAAACATATATTGTAAGAAAAACTAAAACACTGGACAAGGAGATTGGCAAATTCTGGATTACGTTGTGTCGCTTCAGTTGAAGATAAATATGAACATCTTTGTTGATGAGAAATGGATGCAACGCAGTCTTGACTTTGATCATATGTTTTATCCAGTAGTAGCAGGTTTTAGAGAGCATTACTACACTATAAACAGGAAAAACAATCTCGACATGGGAGGTGCAAGAGAAGCTACGTCTGTTGATACGGCCCGATATTTTTGCATCATTGAAAGTCATCAAGAGTTCACTCGAGTTCATCAGATTCGAGGCAGACTTGGGGGACCGGTCCAGACTTCAACAAGTATTGGCAAGACTCGACGGCCAGCGTCTGAATCTAGCTGGGTTTCCAAACGTTTTAAAAGTATGTTTCTAAACCATGTTCAAGGTAAGAGGAGGAGCTATACTATTTTACAATTTTTAACACTTTTCTTCTTCCTAGGTGAAAGCTGCGGAAGCAAAAGATGACTTTCCAAGTCGACACTCTTGGGATTCATACTTTCGTGATGCTAAACATATGAATGAATTGAAACCAGGGGAACGTCCTGATACCATTCACATATCTGGCCTACCTGTCAAGTGGTTCAGTGAGGATGATGGTAAAACTCCAAGTGAACCATTGATCGCCAAGATTTTTAAGCGATGGGGAAATCTGCGTCGCGTAGACGTTCCTGCTGCCGATCCCTACAGATCAAGAATGCGGCTCGGCACGACTATACAAAAATTCAGTTACGAAGATGGCATATTTTTCGATGCTTTTGTCCAATACAACGAATATATGGACTTTGTCAAAGCGATGGACGCATTGCGAGGAATGAAGCTTTTCAAAAAAAACAAAGACAAACAGCTTGTAGCTTCTATAAAGGTAACAATGTTGCTCTACCTATTTTATAATTTTGTTATTTTTTGTAATATCAATATATTTATATCTGTGTGCATCTCTTTTAGGTTGATTTTGATAAGACTAAACACATGAGTGACAATTCAGTGTCTCATAGGGAATTTGAGAGAAAACGTCTGATAGCGCAAGATAATATGGCTGCTGAAAAGTTACGAAAGAAGGAGGAAGCTGAGGCCAGAAAAAAAGAAGAAATGAAGTAAGCTATATTTTTATTTTTCGATTATAATTTTAACAAGATTCTAAATGATTGCTATACATTAGGAAAAAAGAAGAAATTAGTACAAAAGAAAAGGAGGCGAGGCGACGTCGTAGAGAAGAAAAGCGAAAACGCAAGGCATTAACCGTTTTCCGCAAGCAAGAAGAAGATAAAGTTTCCATGAAAATCGCCAGAGAGGAAAGGAAACTTATAAAAGCTCAGCGGCAATTAGAAAGCATAAGATTGCTAGATGCGTTGTTTGAAAAGATTAGAGTATGTTATAATGTTATTATGATGTGTTTCTATTACATACCTATAAAAAAAAAAATAAAATAAAATTTTTTTTTATTTAGATAAAGGTAGAAAAAAATGAAATTGATCTAAAGATAAAAAATGATAGTGATAAAAAGGATGAAAAATCAGAAGGGAAAACTGCAGATGCATCTGCAGAAAACACAAGTGAAGTGAAAAATAAAACTAAGAAAGAAAAGATAAAAAAGAAAAAAAAGGAAAGAAAGAAAAAGGTAATTTTATTAAATTAATAAAGTTTATTGTTATTTTTTTCCTTCTTTAATTTTTTAACGCTTTTTATAGAAAACTTCAGACGTCGCATCTGACGAATCAGTTGATGAAAATAAGAAACAAAATTCCTCGGGAAAAAGTAAAAATGACAATTCTTCTAAAGGTAATTAAAGATAATATAAAATTTTTAACACACAGCAATATTAAATTTTCACTATTGCCCATTTTTTTTACTTTTGGTACGTGTGCTACAGACGTCTTTACAAAACTGCCGCCCCAAGCTTGGTACTACAATTCACCTATGCCGATCTTGTATCCGCCTATGAGAGGTTTTCCACGAGGCGGCCGCCGGGGTCGGAGTCGCGGTAACTGGCGTAGCGGTTCATCAACCTTCCAGCATTATGATCCTCATGAGCTCAACGAACAATATTACAAGTATTTTGCAAATCTCGTTGGTCAAGACTATCGCAATTTTCTTGGTACTGACTCTGACAAGAGTAGCTCAAGGTCGCGGTCAAGAAGTCGTAGAAGATCGAAAGAACGCCTTGGAGGAAAGTTTAGAGGAAGATCTAGATCGAGATCGGGTTCGAGATCCAAGACTCGCAGAAAACGTAGCAGGAGTCGCAGTAGATCAAGATCAAGGAAAGGAAAATGGTCAGATACAAGAAGAAAGTAAGACTCAATAATAATCCTAAATTTGTTCCTGTTATCTTTTTTCTTGTTTATTTTTACTATTTATGTAATGATATTAAACATTTTTATCACAGATCAAAGTCAAGATCTCGTTCAAGATCTAAATCGCGTACGAGGCGACGTTCGCGCTCCAGGCGCCGTTCACTTTCAAAATCTACCACACGCAATGGCAATAAACGCCGAGCACGCTCAAAGTCATCTCGAAGCAGTCGAAATAAGCGAGAAAGTAGTAAGCCACGATCCAAATCTCAGACGCGGGTAACAAGAGCAAGGTCTCGAAGCAATTTGCGAAAGCTTCGTAAGCGTGGCTCACGTAGCAGCTCGTGGTCTTTGCCCAAATCGCAAGAACGCAGAAGTTGCTCGTGGTCTAGAAATGTGGATAAGCCGGGATCAGCGTCAACTAGCGCCAAGATTAAGCATGATGATAAGGCTAGTGAACCAGCCGAATCTCACACTCCGAAGGAGAAGAGAACCGAGACCGCGACAACTGTAGTAAAGCCTGGATAAATTAATTCAAATCTTAATGCTTATTATTAATGATAAAATGTGTTTTACAATTATCAGACTGCCAATGTAAATGAACTGGAAGAGAACGTATTATACTTTATTTCAAACGATAATTGTAAAAAGAAACCAATTAAAACTTGTACTCCTAAACTCGCTGTGAATAACCGTTGCTTAGGAATAGTACTCATTTTCTTATTTTGTAAAATAAAAACAAATTTTTTCATAAAATTAATTGGTTTAATTACAAATTTAAAAAAAAAACTTATTTACCTAAGAACTTATATCTTTTCAGCAGTAGATATTTCACAATTGATTAATAAATAGTCATTCCAAAGTCGTACGTAAGATTGTGCACGTAAATTTTGCCGGGATATAAAATATTGAAAGACTCATCGTCGGCATGCAGTATATTTGAAAGTCCTTGAGGCATCAGTGAGAAACAACCAAACCTTGTGTATAACATACCATCTTTGCCTTCGATTCCTCTTTCCTCCTGAAATATCTCGTGAGGATTGTAGTTCTAAAAACATAATGCAAACGTTCAACGTTGTAACGGTAGCTTACGCGATAGTTGTGTAAAATGTAATATTAGTAAAAAAAAATGTACGTGGTCCTCCAGATCCGGGGGATTGATCTTGTGAGGATTCGGTAGATAGTTGCCCGTGTAGAGCCTTAGCGACGGATGGTCCGAGTAGACCTCCAAAGACCGGTTGCTCGGAGGATGCAAGATTCTTTATGTAATAAGCAAAGGGCCAGTCGTAGGGGAAAGATAGAGAGAGCGATGAACAATAAGAGTAGAATTAGAGGCAGCCAGAGGGTTGAAAAGAAGAAAAGTGGTTGGGAACCTTGCGTGGAACTTGTAAGACCAGGAGCCAGCGTCGCTAGAGAGTCGTAGATGATGATCAAAGGCATTACCACCGGGTACACGGAAGAGCCTCTTGCTGTCAAGCTGCATTGGCGAGCGGAGCTGAGGCAAGCTATCTCGGCTCGTGTTCGCCGTAAGAACGTGCCGGTGCAGCTGGTTCGGCCCGGTGCCCTGTACATTCACCAGCTTTAGATAATATTATGATAAATCTGTAGGATGGTTGGAACGAGACTCGCGTGTCCGGCGAGATTGAAGAGGCAGCAGGAGTTTAGCTCGACGGCCCTGGCTGCGGTGCTCGCTGCCCTTATTTCCAGCTGCAACTGGTTCTCGTCGCTCCACCTGTACGTCGCTTGGACCATCAGACTGCCCTTGTCGTCCTCCTGATTCAGCCAGGTCATCACCTGCGCGTGTGTTACATGCGTGCACTCGGTGGCGTTGGGTATAGACACCTATTAGGCCCACAGCTTACCACTGAATTATCCTTCGACACGTGCGACTCCCAATTGTCGATGTCGCAACGACTAGTCTTGAGCTTATTATGATTCGATGACGTAATTCGGGGGAAAGGGTTTACCGATCCCTCCACGATTCTGCCGATGTAACGATTTTTTAGGTATCCTGAAGAAATATTTCCAAAAATTATTTTCTTTCGAGTTTCTTGTTTGGCTCAACAGTTTACCGCGACAGTTGCCGATTCATGCATGATTGTTATACCGAAGCAGTTCGAGAGTGCAAGCTTGACAAACCTGTTACGTCGTCAAATCCTAAAACAACGTCGGCCAAATCCTCGTTTTTATTCGGAACCAGTATAGATTGTATTCCCGCTCCCAAACTGATTAGCCTTACCACAGCGTTATTTTTATTAACCATCGTGTACCTGCACGCCGTCAAAATAAACAATTTAACCAATTTATCTTAAGCAACAAAGGTTAAGCGCGCTTGCAGCTTTTTTTTTAGTTATTACACTGAGATTTTTTTGCAAAGGCCCAGTTATTATTTCAAGGAATTTTAAAGTTTTTTTACCTTCGAACAATTTGACGATAATTGCCAGGCATGAAGCCAAAGCCATCAACATGAATAGCTGGTATCGTAGTCTGGATCATAGTTAAACAACCAACTCTTCCCTACGAATCAATGTAACGTTAACAAAGCCGACAAGCTCACGACGGAACTTTTTTACTGTAGCTTTTATAGAAAACTTGAAAATTTTGTAAAAACTCCGTTGTTCCGTTTTTTTTTTTTTTTTTTAATATCAGCACTCGTAACTAAGGCATAAGTAACCAATAATTTTTGGTGATGCACAATAAAGCTATAGAACACAAATGATTGATAATTCATATACATTTTATTTTATTTGTACGTACATAAACGTGCACTAATTAAGATTAAATTATTTTCTAAAGTATAAAACAATAAATACACATGTTAATACTTATTAATACATATTTACAACATTCTAATTTTAAATTTAACTCTTATTCGTTTTATTATTTTTTTTCACTTGAATGTACTTGCTAACAATTCTTGCTTTATCCAAGTTGTATTTCATGTCGTCTATATATCTAAATCCAAAATTTTACAGTACTTTATTTAAAATCAGACTTGCATTTAATTTATTTCAAGTTCTTATCAGTTGCATCTGAATATTCTGTGTAAACAAATATTTGCATATAAATTTGTATCACTCATTGGCTTGATCGCAGTCTTCAGCTTGTAAAACTGTTATGGCAAGAAATATAATGTAAAAACGATAATTTTTAGTTCTTATAATGACTTAGTATACAGTCTGTACAGGTTTTAATGAATTATTTACTTACAATGTACTATATCATTCAATAGTTGACTAATATTAAACATATCTAAATTTTTGTTATTCTTATACTTATCCAACTTTAATAAATGCTCTGCATTTCATGAACAAGTGCATCCATATATTCTTATAAGTAATTCATGTTTTATATACATAAAATATTTTTGTTAGGTACATGTAAGAAATATTTCAATTCTATGTAATCTTCATAATCATTAGTATTGTTATTATATTACCTCTAGTTAATGAAATATTTAACAATTTTTCTCAATTAAAAATCTAAGTTTTTGATACATTTAAAAAATTTTTTTTTGGTAAACTGTGCCTTCAAAATTACTATTGTAATTTCGTTTTACTCTCGTACAAATAACTGAATGTCCTTAAAAATTATCGAAAAATGTTCCTGCCGAAACAACGAGTATGGATGTAAAATTATTGTTATAAAAAAGTACTAGTCATTTTTTATCTTTACATTCTATAACAATATACAAAAGTTGATTAATTTTCAACTAAAAAAAAATAGTAATCATAAATTAATGCCAATGAAAGGCATCGATAACTTTGACACTGGTTTGAGTTCATCCTCGGTTTCGACTTTGCGTCAAAACTCATTTCACGTAACAACCACTAAAATTACATTAATAGCATCGCAATATCTTACAAACTATAAAAAGTATGTAAAACGCTTAAAAAATTTATTAAAAAAAAAAGGAGGAATAAAAAAATTTACGTAATTATGTACAATAAGCCAGGATGACCGAGGGTGGAGTACGGTATGAGGGAGCTAGGTCGCTCATATCTAATCCACGCGGTCGGCTGTCGGGCTTGAGGGTGGCCGGCAGTGGTGCCGGCAGCTCAACACGTCGTCGGCCGAGAGGCTTTCGCTGATGCGAGTGGCGCGTCATCAGTACTGGGGAGGTGGAGGGTTGGGCGAGTGCCGCTGGTAGCCGGGCTGCTGGGCCGCCGAGGTCTGTTGCTGCTGTTGCTGTGGCAAGGGCCGGGGCACTTGGTAGCCATGTGGAGGCGGGGGCGGGCCGGTGGTCTTGCCGTAAATACCGTTGCCCACGCCGCCCCGGCTGGAGCCGTAACTGCCGTAAGCCGAGTCGTCTCCGGCCCTGGTTCGCTGAGCGTGGCCGTACATGCTCTCGGGTCGCTGTTGCTGCTGCTGCTGCTGCTGCTGTTGTTGTTGCTGCTGCTGCTCATTTGTTGGCTGTGCGGTTCGGCGCATCGAGCCACCAGCATTGCTGCCCCCATCCTGAGAGCTCTGATGGGGCGAGGAGGAGGAAGAGGAGGAGGCGGCTGCGGCGGCGTGTCCGTTGTCGCGGGTTGGTTGCTGGTGCTGATTGTGGTGTTGATGTTGGGCCTGCTGGAGGGCTGGGCCATGGTTGGACGGCGGGGGTGCGGGTGCGCGCCCGTAGATGCTAGCCGGGCTCTCGCGGCTGGCGGCTGCCAGGTGCCCGTAGATGTTGTCGCGCTGGCCGATGCTACCCGCGATCCCTCGGATCCCGTAAATGTTTTGGCTGCACTGTTGCAGTTGGTTCTGCATGTTTTGGTTGGTGCTGTTGTGGTTCTGAGCAGGGCTGGGCTGACCGGCGCCGACCGCGTGAAGGAGGTCGCGTTGGCGCGATTCAATGTGCTGCTGCTGCTGCTGTTGATGCTGCTGATGTTGCTGGTGCTGCTGATGTGGTTGCTGATGCTGATGCTGTTGTGTCAATTGTTGCTGCTGCTGTTGGCTAGCCGTGGGGGTGTCGTGGCCGAGAGCGTTGAGGCGGATCGGGTAAAGGCTCTGGGCGGGGACGAGGGGCCCGGGCTTGGGCAGGATAAGCCCGTCGCGGTGGACTACTCCGCTGGTGGACTTGGCGTAGACGCTCTGCGAGCGGTTGAGGTTCGCTCGGGTGAGGGGCGGGCTCTTGCAGTAGAGGGACTTGGTGCCGCCGTAGATGGACTCGACGCGCTCGAGAGCGGTCGGGGCCGGTGGCGGGCCGTAGATCGAGGCGGCCCCGGCGACGGGCCGGTAGGTCGCGTACGCCCCGGCGAACTTGTGCCCCCGGGACTTCTCGAGGTCGTCGTAGGTCTCGTCGTCGGAGCGCATCGACGAGTTGTCCCCGTCGTCGTAGTCGCGCTGGTCGCGCGAGCGCCGCTGGTTGCTCAGCACGTACTCGTGCAGCAGGGCGGCTATGGCCCCGCCGGCGATCGGGCCCATCCAGTAGACCCAGTGGTTGTCCCACTTGTTCATCACGAACGCTGGCCCGAGAGCGCGAGCTGGATTCAGGAAAGGGCTCTGCAAACAGACACGCAACGTTAACATTCAAATACATCGAATCAGCATTTTTTTTCCATCATTTCCTACGTTACGCGAGTTTCATTTTTTTTTCTCGCTTCAACCGTTTTTTCGACATTTCTGCGCTATTCATTTTATTCTTCCTTTTTCATTATTGAATGGGTAAGAAATTGTACTTTTTGTCTCGAAAAAAAAAATGTAAAAAAAAAGGCGAGAGAATAAAGTAGGGTGGAGGCCGGGAAAGTAAATTACTTCCGCGCGCGGAGAGCTGCTACGGCTGCTAGTTGCTGGTGCTGTTACGACAACGCCCAGTTACTACAATGCGCTCCCTCGAGTTTCAATCTCAGCGTCGCGACTATACATATATACACGAATCTACAGATTCCCCTCGCGGCCCAGCCCAGAGGAAGCGGACAAGTGTTGTTGTTGGCTCCCGAAGGGTACAGAAGGAGCTGGAGAAGGAAGCGGAGGAGAAGAAGGCAGGATGTGCTTTAAAACTTGTAAATGCTCTCGCATTCCGTGCGATTTTTTCCTCGGCCCCATTGTATCCGGCGAGCAAGCGAGCGCAGGTGATGCTTCCATAGCCCAGCGCCGAGTAAACTCGAGCTCGCGCTCTATTTTTACGGGTCTGCTCTTCCCCCCCTCCCTCGAGTCTCAATTGTAACCCCCGCTCGTATATGCAGCTATCGACACAGCTGTACCCAACTCTTCCGCTTTCCGCGAGGAAGCAAGACGATAAATTAATATAACCTATCGCTGATAATTGGTACTTTGATAAAACGTTAAAATAAAGCGAATGAAAAAAAAGGTGAAGAATACTAACTCCTCTTACCGAAACCAGACTGGCGGCGGTATAAGCTGCGGCAAGGACGCAGGCAGGCTTAGCCGAGATGGTGGAGGGCAGAGCTCGAGGTGATTCGGCCGCATAGTGCGCCAGAATGACGAAGATCGAGAGGGCAAGCTCGACCAGCAGCTTTAAGGGTGCCTGCTCGCTTAGGCGGCCTGGTGTGGCCATCAGGTTCTGCGGCGTATTCGCGACTCTGAAAAAACAAAGCAAATTCGTTCAGTTATATAGATAATTACTAAGCACATTTTTTACATTATTTTCTCAAAGGTTACTTATAAGCCTAGCCTGGCGGGATTCTATCAAGTAGCCGAGAGGCGAATCAATTTCATCCAACACCTATCGAGGGGAAGAAACGAGATTAGACTCGCAGTTTCAAATTACCATGTACCGGGATGGACATATGGCGAAGCGACGAGCGAGTACAGTCTGTATTTTAGTAGATTTTTCGTCCCTCGCCCAAACGTCTCTCCCTCGCGCTATTCCCCTCCCCCCCTCGGATTCATGACTTTCTGCCGTACGCACGGATACATACATCCCGGTTATGCGATCGCCTTTTTTATCCACCACTTTTCCCGGCCACTCTTCGAGCACCTAAAGGTATACGAGAAAGTCACAGGTGCGGCACTCTCTCCGCGTCGTTCCAGCATCAGCCGCAATTTACGCGCAGGTTAATTTTTAATCCAAGTTTAAAATAAAAACAACTAGCCCCTTTTTCTCAGGTGCAGCAAGCTGCAGCAGAAGGAAAGCAGGATGAAGGGGCAGCTATATCGTATGGAGAATGGCCCGCCGGGAGGAGGGAGCCGCTGTCTATGTAGCGGCTGGGGAAGCTACAGGCGCTATCGGCCGAGCGGAGATTAATGACGGCCGAAGGGGAGGCCTGGCCGCATAGGTGGCATTACTCCGGATCTAATGCTCTTGTAATGTCTGCGCGCCTGTCTGTAGTCGGCTTATATACGCTCGAGACGAGATAAGTTGCAGCTCGATAGCTCATATTGTTAGCCCCCCCCCCCCCCCCCCCTGACTGGATACGTTTTGATAATCTCGGAAGCGAGCTTGAACGAGCTTTATGCCAAGCTTTCTTTCGCTGGGACTGCAGTTATTGCATTTGGCTACTGAGAACATTCGCTTGGCCTTGGCCTAAACATTTGCGAACGCCAGCCAATGTTCGGTATAATTGTCAAGTATCAGGCTGCAGGCCGCATCGAGCTTGTTAGATGTGGGAGGAGAGGAGGGCGAAAGCTGCCGACACGGAGAAAAGCGCAAATTATTCGTAAGCCTTACAAATGCTAATCTACGCGCGGCCTACTGCCCATGCAGCGTTATCAAGGCTGGACTGCAATGAAACTTGTTCGCCATATAATTCTATCGCTAAGCGATGATGCGCGTGAATTAGCTCTCTCTCTCTCTCTCTCTCTCTCTCTCTCTCTCTCTCTCTCTCTCTCTCTCTCTCTCTCTCTCTAGTTTAAAATCATCATCAATGCGCTTAAGGGCGAAATGCCGGAAAGGCGGCCAACTGCGAGCGAAAAGCCCAGAGGCAATCGATCCTCCGGGATTTGTCCTTATGGCAAAGTTCGCAGAGCTCTCTCTCTCTCTCTCTCTCTCTCTCTCTCTCTCTCACTCACTCTCGTTCTCACAGTCGAGGGCTTCGTTCCCACAGAAATTAAGCCTCCGCTCGAGCGACGAAGAAGAAGAAAAAAAAGGAGGCCGGCGCAGCAGAGAAGAGAGAAGCGACGCGTGCGTGGCGTCCTTAATCGAAGCCATTCACGCGGCCGGCACTGTTTTCGCAGCCGGGCGCACGCGCGTCTACATGCACCACCGACACACTTGCCACCGAGTCTCGATCTGTGTACATCTGTGTGTCTATGTTGGCCTGGCTTGGCTTGATTTCGGAGCACCGTGGGACAGGCCAACTCCTCCTGTCGGCGCTCCCCTCCTCGCAGCCGAGTGAAAGAGAAGGAGCAGCAAGAGCTGGACGAGCTGCCGGAGGAGTACATGCATGCGGCTTATATGTCTCTGCTCCTCTGTACATGCCCAGCCGGACGCGATCATCTAACGATTTCGCGTGCACTCTCTGCCCTCGGAGACATATTTTCTCGCGGCTATACAACTTTCATCAAATTATTATTAATTTTATTTTTATTCATTTTTCTTTTCGTTAAAATGTAAAAGCAGCTTCAAATTTTCCTCGCCGCGTGTATGTGTGTGTGAAAGGAATGGCCAAAAGTCGGGATCATTAAAAGCACGATCAGAGGGCTTGGTAAAACGAGGAGTACAGTGCGCAGACAGACGGTCCGCCTGGCCTATATGCGTGTAATGCAGACGCCGGCAACTGCACGCGCCCCACAAACGACTCTCGCTCAAGCCATTAACTCCGCGCGCGTCTTTGCCCAGCCGCAACTCCGCTCTCTCTCTCTCTCCCTCTCCCCTTCGTTTTCTCTCTACTAGGGCACAGCATTCTTATTCCTTTCTTTTTTCGTTTTTTTTTTGCGACACTACACGAGGCCGGACAAAAGATGCGAAGCGTGCGAGAACAAGTGTATGTACACGGGAAGTTTCGAGCCGTGTGCCGAGCCCCTCGGTTAAAAACTCCCTTGGGCTGAGGGGGGGTGCTCGCTTTAAATAAATTTTCCATTCAAGTGGCCGGGTGATGGTGAATGACCGAGAGAACCCGGGCACATTAAACCGCCCCCCCCTCCTCCCGGGCCCTTATAGGCTTCGACGCGAGCGAGCATTTAACGAGCCATTGATACGCTCTCCCGCAGCCTTATGCCCCCATCCCCCGGCGATTCGAGGGGTAGGACGATCGTCCAACGCCGCGAACGGGGGATCAACGCAGATACATAATGTAGATGTTATTTTTGTTAAATTTTAATTGAGCCTATCAAGATGAATTGCCACTCGTCTAGCCTCATATCCCTCGGCTTGATCGATTATCACCCAGTGCAAATACAACGATTGTCAAATGCTCATGGAATTGAAAAAATGCGCTAAACAGGCGACTGGAGCAGACTCTCTCATATGGAGAGGGACCGATTGCTTGGGCGCGCGCCAGCCTCTCCTGCGCACCTTCTCCAGCTGCATGAATAATCTCGCCCCTCAGGTTCCTCCCTCGCTCTCTGCACTTAACGCCGCCAACTTTCTCGTCTTCTCGGGATCGAGTGGACGGGCTATTCGTAAGAAGGCATTGTTGGATTGCACCGGAGCAGCCGACTTGAAATTTATCGCCCGGGGCGTGAAATTCGAGCATGTCGATCGGACACGCCTCGAAGCTATAGGGCCGCGCAGTTTCGGCCGCCTCGATATTTCGAGCTGTATAGAGATGACAAATTGGCCGTGGCTGCTGCGTTCGATCGGTCAAAAGTCGCGCTCCCGCCGGCCTATAGCCCAGGCGTGTCACAAATCGATCGGCGCAGCTCTCTTGCATGTGTCGACGCCCTCGAGAGAGAGAGAGAGAGAGATATTTTCCCGGCGGCGATTACGCCAATCCAAATCGACCAATACAGACGGCATTGTAGAATTTATCTCTCTCCCCCTCTCGTATAAGTGAAATAGACTCGTAGCTAGTTTTATAAAAAATTTCCAGTAGAAAAACGAGTCCAGTGGCGCGGGGGTGCGGCGAAAGGGCAAGAGATTGGCACGGGCTCGGCAAAACAGAAGAGTCGTCCGGGGGGGAAGCTCGCGCAAGAAATTGGCCCTCGAAAAGTTGGCGAGCGCAGCTCGCTCCTGGAGCCAGAGTTTCCATCTTGAAGAATTATTGCCGTGGCCCGCTGGCCTGGTATATATATGGGCTATGGAGAGAGCGAAGGGCCTCTCATGCTGGCTCTCGCTGCTCTTTGCCCGCAGTCCCCCCTGCATGGCCGAGCGGAATATTTTATTCGGCTGGATTTCGATGTGGTTATTCTCCAATTGTGCCAGGACTTTCTAATCGAATAACAATGCGCTTGTCCGTGCGGATAAGCAAACCTTTGCCTCCACGTGTAAAAACAACGAAGACAATTGATGTATATGGATTCGTGTTATCTCGATAAAAGGGGCAAACAAAACTAGAAACTCGTCTGGAATAGAAAAAGGCCGTGAGTGGTGGAATTTCGGGAGTAAGCCCATTTAAAAGCGGCCGCGGTACGGGGACCGAGGATTAAGAAAAGAAATGAGCGATAGCAAGGGAGGGGAAAAAAGTGAAAATAAAAGAAAAAGCTTAGGCTGTGCCGGCGGGGAAAACAATTGGAACGAGGGGGAGGGGAAGGTGTCGGAGGGAGGAAGGGAAGCGCGTGTGTATGGGTTTTGGGGGAGGGCGTAAAGAAAGAACTCTTGTCAACTATATAGTAGTAGGACGCGTGACGCGAGTCGGAATTTCCGAGAGGGGGAAGGCGGAGGTGGTATATCGGATGCAAGAATCGCATCGAATGAAAAAAAGCCAGGGGGGCTCCGTCTTCTAGAAGACGGCAGGAAGTGCCGCTATACGTGCGCCCTTTGTAATGTGGCGCGGCCCGTAGTTTTCTTTTTTTATTTACGGCGACGTCGCGCGCTTGGTAATGCATAAAGGAGCAATTCGCTTCCGCCACCGGCGCACTTGTGCTTCTCCCCCCCCCTCTTCTGCCCTCCCAGACTCTCTATTAAATTTACCAGACCCTTTTGTTTCGATTTTCGTCTGCGCTTGACAAATAAGCCGTGGGATTTGCATTTTAAGGAGTAGGTGAAAGCAACCACCTATAGCATATTGTCGTGCATTATTGCTCTTAACGTTGTTCTCCGTCGATACCTATTGCACATTATTGATCAATAGTATAATAATTGAAAATTGTGATTATTGATATTTTTCATGAATTTCTTCGTGATTCGACGTCCTCAACTATCGCATTTGCTCTAGTATTTCCTTATTATTATATCTGAATTATCCCACATCTAACGAAATGTTATTTATATATACCCGCATAAAAGATAATCTTGAGAACAGTTACTTTATATTAATTTCAATGGTATTAGTAAAACTATATAGATCCGGGCTGCTCGACAAATTAAACATTACGACACGTCCTTTAAAATGTGTGCCAAGCCTTATCACACAATCAACGAAATCATTTGATTTACGACGATTCATCGCAGCAATGTTGTCAGACGTAATAATACCTAGGAGGCTATCGACTGCTGTCGCAACAGACGTGCCCATACACAAAAACAGAAGTGTATCGGCAGTAAGCAGCAGCAGGCGAGAAGCAGGAGCGGATGCAGGAAAGCAGACTATACGTCGTTCCATGCACCCGAGGAGGATCATGACGCAGCTGCCGGCTGACGACTGCTGTGCACCTCTACCATACAGACTGGCAAGTAGCAGCAGCGGCTGCACCAAGCGCTTAGAGGAAACACGTGCCGGCCACATGTTGCACAAAAGAGACCTCCTGCTCTCCCTCTCCTCCGGCTTCTTCTTCATTCTCCTCCCTCGGGCGCGAGAGCCTCTTTTCTCTCTGCTTGGGCCTACAGCCTCTTTTTTTTAGCCGGATCTGTTAGGATACGCGCGCGCGAGCTAGCCTCACAAAGGACTCTGACCCAAGCAACTGCTTCCCGGTATTTCCATTCAGCCCTCCTCGTTTTTCTTTTCCTCCAACTTCTTCGGCCCACGAATTCTCTCTCTTTCTCTGCCCCTCTGCCCCTCCCCCCTGTCTCTCTCTCTCTTTTTTCTTTTCATTTTCTTCGATTTATCGAAGAATATGAAAAGCAAAACGTCATTTTTTTAACGGACCAAATCTGTAGCAGAAAGCTAGACATTTTCGGGAAAATCAAGTCACGTGGAATGCGAACGATTTTGGTCTGGAAAACCTATAAATTCCCGAATCAGCGCTTTATTTTGTTGATGAATAATTTTGTCAATTACCATCCAAAGTATTTTGTAGCTACTGTATAACACTCACGATACTCTCCTATTCTTTCTTTTATCTATTGTACAAGTTGGATAGACGGTCGGTATTTACGCGGCAATAGCTGGCAGATGTTTCGTTAGAAGGAGTAAAGAAACGAAGAACAAGAGATTTGCGCGCGAGCAATAGAAAACGGGGGGGGGGGAAGAAGCGCTCAAAGAAATTTCAATCGATTCAGCTGCAGCCTAGAGAAGAGAAAGTTAAATAATCCATTAGCAAGTAAAAGCATATCCGACTTGGTTTATAGCGCCAAGCAAAAGAAGCTCAAAAGAAGCGCGGCGGCTAGAAACAAGGCACGAGGATTATCTAAAATCGCAACGGCGCCGTCTGCAACAGGTGCGCCCGAAACTGACTCTTGTAAAAAAATCGTAAAGCCGTCGTGGTCGTAGTAAAAAAAAAAAAGACAAAAAAAGGTATACAACAGCAGGCAGGAGTTAGAAATGTCGAGTAGCTGCAAAAGACCCAAGGTTAAAAGTGAGAATCGCAAAAGACGTACATCTGTGGGAGGTGCGCTGAAGAAAGAGCAGGAGAAGAAGACCGGCCTCGTTCGCATCTGTCGAGGAATTTCGAGCGTAGTACTGCACCCTTAGCCCCGTGCTCCTCTAGACCCTTGCCTTTTTCTTTCTCAATCTCTCCTCCTGTCCGATTAGCCTTTCGCTTCCTCCTCCCTTTTTTCCCTTTCAACTCTCTCCCCCGTTCAGCCTGACCCATCTCTTTGTCGCATAGAGATACGAGCACTCCTACACACGTAGCGATCAGTCTTTGTATTGCACTAGGACTAGAGATATTCATGCCAGTTACATAGGGCTTTACTTAAACATTAGTCATACGTGAGCATTTTTTTTCCGGAAATACAAGTTAGAGTTGAAAAAGCCGGCCCGCATAATGTTCAAGAGCAGCCGAGGAAAACGTTATTTCTCAGATCAATCCCACCAGCAAATTCGATCTTTCTCTATTATATATATATATATATCCTGGCTTGGGCGTTCTCGATGTATTTTTACCAAGCGAAGGGAAGCTGGGAAGTCGAAGGGCGGAGGATCCGGGATCCCTGTTCCGTGGGAGAGTCTTTCGGAGCTCCCCGCTTACTGCACTTTCACACATTTATCTAATGACGCTTGTACTTATTTTTACCAGCTTTTTTTTTCTTCGGTTACAAATTATTCATGAAAAAAATTGTGAACGAAAATGCTCGTACGTTACAAGCGAGTTTTGTAAAAATAGCTCCGAGCTGTATTACAAACTCGACAGTTCGGCAGTTAGGTTACTCAGAAGCGAGCGGCCTATTTTCCGGACGCCCAGAAAGCTGGCCCATTGTATACGCGGTCGCTTTTGCTAGTGGGTAGAGAACAGCCCGCGCAGGTATAGAGCCCGCACACGCGCCCTGTCCTATACCTGAGCCACCTGGTCTATCTCAAACTTTCCTCGGTTCCCTCCCCCTCTTCTCCCCCGCCTCCGTCCTCTCGCTCTCCCTCACGATGCGTGCCAGCACAAAAAGCCCAGCATCGCCCGGGATTTGCTCTTTGTGATGCAGTCCCTGATTTTACCCTACGCTTCCACACTGTCACGAACAGCAACGTGATTCGGAGATTTGCCGTCGTGCCTGATATAAACTACAAAATTGTGGTTATTGCTCGTCATTTGCTGGCTAGCTTGCTTAAGAAGAGAGTATATAGAGAAACGTCGGCAGGCGATTCAAGTGTTTCCATAAAAATGCTGGACTGCCGGGAGGGGGTGGCGGGAGAAAGGCCAGCTTAGCCGTGACGCTTTCATATCGAGAGCTCATCCGATATTACTCGGCGGCGAGCTTTCCGAGCTTGGCTACCGATGAAGAAGCGCCACTACCAGCACCAGCAAAAAGAAAAAAATTTGACTTTGACTCTTTGCACTTAGGTTATTGCTACTTGCGGAAGGCACGAATCGAAGGAAGCCGAGAAGCGGGCCAATTACCCTGGCGCTTTAACCGGCGGTTGTCGAGGCAAAAACTACCGAGTCCCACGAGCGAGGCCTAACGGTACAAGCGAGAAAACGCCTGCTGCCGGAACAATTAACCAAGTTGCAGTTTTTTTTTGCTGCGCAGCTCCAGAATTGCTGCTAAAACTCGCAGTGGGTCGCGCTTTTGGCCAAATGTAAAAGTAGCGCTCGCGCGACATTTACATTTCACTCGATCCGTACGATTCAATACATATATGATACATATATCTAAATACAGAGGTAGATATCCATCTAGGAATTGCCAGGGGTGCAGACTAAAGCTTTGGCAGGACAAGGGGGGGGCAGCAAAAGGGGGAGCTCAGTGCACCGGGAGCCGGAACAGCTGTGAGGAAGCAGGTGTGCCGCGCGCTAGGAGGGCAGCTCTCCTCCTCGTGACGTAGACGAGGCGCCGCCGCCACCGGATGTCAGGCCTGGTATGGGCCGCACATGTGCGAGCTCGACTCCGTCACGGGGAATCTAGGCGCACCTTCCTTCCGGCTTCTTCTCCGCTTTGCTTCGTCTACGCCGGCTGCTCTGCCCTCTGCTGCCCCTTGCCATCTCACCTGGCGATTTTTCACCTTACTCGCTAAATGTCAGTACAGGCAGTAAATAACGAATCTCCGAACTTAGCTTAAATGAATCTCCAGATGGTTTTAATGCTCCTGTCCTGCTGGCCCTTAACCTGCTGCTGTCTATAGATATAGATTTAAACGTCAAACTGTCGTTGAAAGTAAATATCTCGGTTATTTTAACGTCGCCGTTCGGCGTATCGGAAAAAACTTTTTGATTCATCAACGAAAAAGAGAGAGAGAGAGGCTCTAGTTAAATCAAGAGGGCAAGCTTGGGAAAGAGCATTAATGCCTGGGCCCTCCTTGAAAAGCACTTGCCGAAACTTGGATGGACAAGTTCGCTGGGAATGTCGAGCAAACTTTGCTGACGTATATCTCTTACTGTAAGTAGACTTTTGAACTCCCGGTCGAGCGTAAATATCGTTACGGAAATGGAAAAAAACAGAAGAAGAAAACGAAGGGGTGGCGGCAGGGAGAAGCGAATTGGCGGATCGAGGTCGCCGGTGCGTTAACTAGTACGAACAAACTATCCGATCATATTTCTCAATGGGCAAAGTTATATCGCGAGCAAGCGCCGAGAGACAAAGATCGGAAAGCGCGCACAATTGGGCCAAATGAAAATTGAATCGCCAAAATTTGCCGGATAATCCAGCCGGCTATTGCCAAGTATATAAACTTGCCCCGAGCGCATGTTACGTATACACACACATAACACGGGCCATAATGCTGGGCGCAGCCCACTTTCCTTCCCCCCCCCCCTCAGCCGCAGTATATGTAATCTAGCCCATCGCGTGTAAATTTTGCACGGATAGTTGACCCGAACTGCTGCGGCGGGCTCGCTCCCTCGCTCTCTCCACCCTCTCGATTAATCGGGCCTGTTTTTATTTATGCCCAATAATGCCGAGCCGTGTACGCGCCAAAAGGGGAGAGCGAGAGTCTCTCACACCCCTTGCGCTTCCCAACAGATGCACTCCCTCCTTTTCCAAACTACCTTCAGCCCCATTCCACCCCCCCCCCCCCCCCCCTATCCTTTACTCAACTCGCTGCACTGAATAAGCTTTCTTCTTTTTATCTCTCTCTTCTTTTTTTCGCTTTTTCATTTGAATTCTCATATTTTTTTTTTATTTAAAAAAAAGAGATCGGAACTCGTATTTAGTTGTGTAGGCAAGTTGTTATCCTCGCAGCAGTATACAGTGCAACTGTAGTTCAAGTGGTTCCAAGCCTCTTTCGTGAGGAGGTTTTGAAGTGGAAATTGATGTAAGCATTTAGGTATGTTTATGCTTGTCCTCCTGCTCGTAAGGCAGCGAGTTAAAATTGAAAGTTAAAAATAGCGGGGAGATGTAATAAAAAAAGGGTCTTGCAAGAGAGAGAGCGGCGATTAAAATGAAGCTAGGGAGAGCTGCGGATGGAAGGGGCTGCCTGGGGGAGGGTGAGTGTCGGGCGAATGTTGAAGAGGCAACTGCCGGCGAACTCGGCACGATAGACTAGATCAGCGCAATCAGGTTAGAGCTTTTCCCTAGGCCAACTTAAGGGCGCGCTCCGGCCGCGTCACCATATATCGTTTTTTTTTACCGCCACCCCCCCTTGCCAACGATCGACTATAGCTCCAGAGAGAGAGAGAGAGAGAAGGGAAAAAAGCAAGCCAGGCGGCCGGCCAGCTCTGGGGTGGCGCCCGTCCGCCGACTAACTGGAGTATTGTTCGATTATTATTTCGGTACATATCGTGCACTTGTTACCTCATTGTGGCCAGACGCGGTTAGCTGGCTCTCTCTCTCTGTGCGGTGGAAGGCGTGCCGCCGTGGCAAGCATCGCCCCGCGCTCGTCCCAGGCTGCAATATAAAGGCGCACATAGTAGGCCCCCCCCCGCGCCGGCTAGACCCTCGGCAGCTCACCCCGTATGCCCTCGATTTTTACACTTGCTCCCTTGGGCCCTCCCACCCCTCTGTGTCTCTGTGCGCTGCAGAGGCCAGGGCGAATCTGTCGCGCGATGGTACGGCGCCGCTCTCGTTCGATTAGCCATTCAAAAGACACAGCTGGAAAAGACGCGTTTGCTCAGTGATATATTTCTTTCCTTTCTTTGCTCCGACCGATCTCTATGCGTGTTCTCTCTTTCCCTCCGAAATCGGTCATTGCACTTCTCTGTTATTTACATTGTTTTATTCTCGAAAATACGTTGTATTTTCTACGGCAACGTTGGAAAATATAAAATAGTCGATTAATGAAGACATTTAAACGCGTTGATTTGTTGTCGAGCCACAAATTGCCGAGGCAAGATACATCTTAACGAGGCCGAATTAGTTGATCATTGCAACGGAGCGCAACAAGAGCTATATAGCGCGGTAAGTTTCAAGCAAACAGTAAGCCGCTTGAGAATGTGACAATTTAAAATGTCCGAAAGAGATGTCGAGAAGAAGCATTATATTTGCGAAATAAGTTTAGTCGCAGAGTTTTTTTGTTTTTGTTAGCTTCATCGATTAAACAATTTACAAACAAGCACACAAACAATATTAAACAATTTTATCGCCATAGCCTGCAGAAAAGAGACACGGAGTTCGGGCATTGCGCTACACCAGAGTATCATCTTATGCGATATCTCTGCGACGTAAAGTGACAAAGAAAGAGAGAGAGAGAGCGAGTTTGTTCGGAGAAGAAGAGGCTGGACCGTACGAGCAGGATAATCGACGAAAGCTGACATCTGCCTCGTGCTTCTCCTCTCTCTCTTTCTGTTTCTTTCGTTCCTCTCTGTCGAGGCGCGTGCGCGATGGCCTCCGGGCGCGCGCGCGCGCGCGTGCATGCGGCCATTCATTATCTCTCGCTCGGTAGATCCCGAAAAAGGGATCTCTTTCTACCTCTCCCTCTCTCTTTGGGCTCGGCATCTTAGTCTTCTTTTTATTTCTGTTGGGTCCATGAGCGGCGGTGGCAAGGACCGAGCCGCGACACGAAACATCTGCGGCAGCTGCGCGTCGGCGCGCGCGCGCCCGGCAGGTGTTCCTCTCCGCCTCCTCCTCCTTCAAGTTTCTTCGTCTCTTCCGTATGGTACTGCTGCTGCTGATCAAACTCATTCCCCCCTCTGACACTGCTCCTCTCTATTCTTTATTTTTTTCCTCTTATACTTTTTCGTTTTCTTTTCCTGCCTGCCAATTACGCGTGCCTCATGCTGCCTCAACGACGGCTCTCTCTTTCTCTCTCTCAATCTCTTGATGCTTTTCTTTAAATTTCTTTTCTTTATCTCCCTTATTTTACGCTCTTGTCACCCATCTCTCATGTTTTATCAGTTGCTTCTCTTTACTGTCAGATACTGTTCTCGCTATGTTTCATTTCAAGTGAATCATTATTGAATTATTTAAAAAAATAATAATTCCAAACAAGCTTGTGGCCTGTTTTCGCCGAGTTGTCTCGTGCCAAGGGCCAAACTATACAGATAATTCTGGTTATGGAAAGTCTGCGCCAGAATGAGGAGGAGGAAGCAGTGAAAGCCCCGAGAGACAATGCTAGAAAGCTCGTCCAAGTTGGCGCCAGCAGATCGAGGAGAACTGTTATGTACACAGAGCCAGGCTAGAAGCCCGGGAGGGCCGCTGGCATAGAGAGAGAGAGAGAGAGAGAGCGGGAGCAGGAGTAAACCGATTAGCGGCTGCAACCTCGGGGCCATCGAGTCACGCACGCTGCAGCTCGCTTTTTCTCCTCCTCCTCTCTCCCTCTGCCGCTCGCTCTCGCTCCATTGCCGATGCAGCCGGCCTCTTTCTCCTTTTCCAGAGCCGGCTGGGCCTCCCTTCCTCTCCGCTTCACTTTTCCTTTTGTCGGGGCACACGAGCCGTCGAATTATCGCGGCCACGTGCCGACGCGTGGGCACCCGCTGACCGGAGCGATAAGATGCTACATCTGCTCGCTCACTTCTCTCACTTGCCTGAAATTTAAAACCACTCCAGAGGGACGACCGAGGGGACGGGGCAGCGCAACAGGAGGATACGAGGATTTCGACGGCTTCTTCTGCAGCGCAGCGGCTCGTGCTGTGCAATAATGTCTTCGTTCGGAATGCCTCTCGAGAGAGACGGAGAGAGATGAGGCAATGGGTCGAGGGAGGCTGACGAGTAGCTTTACGGCTACGGGCCTCGTCGACCGAGTTTTCTTCCTTTTTCTTTCTTTCTTTTTTTTATTTACCGTAAACGCGACCGACAGCCGGCAGGAGAGAAGAAAATTATTGAATCGTCCAAGAAAGCTGATGGCGTATGTAACTGCCGCGAGGAAAATTACCGAATGGAGCGTATAGATGCAGGCATGATATTTGAAGCTCGCACGCTTGAATGGGTAGTTTTAAAATCGGGCTCGAAATACTTCGAAACGTCGAATTTGAACACGAGTTTTGTAGTGTGAAGTCTGCAATCTGTTAGTCGCGCCAACTTTGGTTTTTCGACTTTGGCAACTTCAAGGGAGATTGACGTTTTTGGCGGTGGCCATAAGAGAATCCAACAAAGAGCGAGCTCGTCATACTTCGTGCGAAACTTCGGAGTTGCAGATTCAAAAGTATTAAATCACCCTGGGGCACATGAAAGCAGAGGGATTTTTTTTTAATTCAGCGAACATCTGTTCCGAAAAACTTGGAAAAAGACCAGACTGCGTCAAGAGAGCGTGCAAGCGCGAGTTGCCGGCTATACCGCAAATATCCCGCAGAGCGGATGCAAAAGAAAAAGAGCAACTTTGAAAAATTTTGAAATTCAAACTCTCCAGCGCGCGTGTGATCCCAGTAGAAGTGCACAAAAACTCACAATTTGCCAAGTGTCCAGTCAGTCCGTCCGTCTCTCTCCGCGTGTTTTTTTTTATCCGTTACGGTAAAAATCCGAGCGTTTGTCTGCCTGCCTAACCGCTCTGTGCTTCAGAGCTAGCGTCATGTTAGCCGTTTATTGTGTATATATCACCTGGACTGGGCTGTCTTACGAAAGACCAAGCGGTTTTCTTCTACCCGACATTAGCATATACAGAGAACCGAGGAAAAACCGCTGGCCCACCATAAGCTCATTCTCATCCCATTGTCTGCTCGCTGACTTCCGTCACAAGCGGCAAGAGCTGTCGTAGCCTGAGAGCAACCCGGAGAGAGCGTTCTTTTTTTCTGCTCCAGCTCTCTCTCTCTCTCTCTCCTTGCATATACGAGTCTCCGAGACAATATCTCCGCGTCCACATTGTCGAGGGGGTTACGCAAGGCCTTGTATTTTTTTCCTGCGGTCAACTATGCGGATGACGAGTAAAAAGCAAGAAGGAGAGAGCAGAGTGAGAAACTTGAATTTCAACCTGCGAAGGAGCGATGAGCCGCTGCAGCAGCCGGCGCGTGCCGCTTCCGGCGCCCGCCGCCAGTCAAATTATATATATGCCGGACTGGCTGCTGAGGCAGGAGGGATACGCCAAAAGCCAACCTGCCGCGATTGGGAGGAGAGAGGGCAAACGGGTCCGATGGCTCCTTCCCCCCTCGCAGCCGGCCGGTCTGCATTTCTTCAGAGCAGCCCGCTCGAGAAATGCGAGCTCCGAAAATCCAGCTGCTGCAGCTGCTCTCGACTTGATGCTTCCTCCGCACTTTCGCCCAGGCTCTCAACTCTCTCCGTCTCCGCTTCTCCCTTTGCACTTATTCTTCGCCTCGGCGCCTGACATAATGATGCTACACCTACCCTAAAGCGCCGTTCGCTATCTATTCTTCAAATAACCCTCATCGTAATGCTAAATACTCCTTTTTTTTTATCGGTTTATCAAATAGTTCCTATAATCAATGATTTTGAAGGGGATATGGTACTTACCCATAAAGCATAGCCGCGCCAGCGATGCCGCCACCACATTGGGCTGCAATGTAGAGGGCGGCCCTCAGCGCCGAGACCTTCCGGGATAGGGCGAACGAGACGGAGACCGCGGGGTTGACGTGGCCACCTGTCGACAGAAGCAAGGGTATAGGTATCACGGTCAGTTAGCAGTTGACTTTTATAATTGCACCAATTGACTTTATGCATATTATGTACATATGTAAAATCAAAATCAAAACATTAAAGCTTGCCGTATGACTTTAGTAATCGTTTGAAAAACAAATTTACGATGAATCTATAAAACTTATCATCACCCGTCGTACCCGACTTAGCAAAGATATGCGGACAAGCAAACCGATTGAGGAAGATAACGGTATGTTCTAGCGCGGACAATAACGGTCACAGAGCGCATCCCTGTATGTGACTCTTGTTTGCTTAGTGCACTATTCTGTACAGTGCTATACTGCGTCATCGCGAGCCCGAGCAAGAAGTATATAGGTATACGGGGGGGCGCAAGAGAAATGGAGCGAGCGAGGGAGAAAGAAAGGCTAGGAGAGATCGGCTAGGAGGTCGATCGAGGAGAAAGGCGAGCTGCAGCACATGCGGGCCTCGCGAATAGAGGCGACCCTCTCCGACAGCCTCTCGCTAATAACTTCTGCAGCCTGTAAAGGCCATCTTGCTTCTCGACTGCCTAGGACGGGCAATCCTCTCGTAATCGTTGTCCTCTTGTCAAAGCCGTCTTCTCTCTTTCTCTTCGCGGCTAACCCTCATTATGCGCGAGCAATAGTAGTGCCCCTTTCTCTAGCGTTTGCCATGCCTCCTCCGTTTTCTCATTACGTATACTTTTTAATAAACAACAATTCAATCGGTGTTTTCACCAATCCCGACAAGTCATTAAAATTTGTGATGAAATTTGTTATGATGAATTACGCGCCTACGTAATATCGGCATTTCATAATTATATCGCCAGTTGTATTATAGATAAGATTGAAAGAGAGAGATATTTACCGCTAACTGGGCCGAAGATGAGCTGAACCGCTGCTATAGCGAATCCAGAGGCGATGGCAGTGGCGATGACGTTGAGTCCACTGCCCGAGACCGCCGAGGCGATGGCCGCCCCGGCGACGATGAAGGCGAAGAGGAAGGTCGCGAAGCACTCGACGGCGACGGCTCGCCAGAGCTCGAGGCTCCAGGCCTCGACGGAGACCGGGGGCTGCCGGTGCTCCTGCCGATGGGCCGCTCGCTCCTGCTGCTGGCTCGTCTCCCTTAGGGCCGAGAGCTTGGACAACAGGCTCACGATGTGCGAGTCCAACTCCCGGCCGATGCTGCTACTCCCTGTGGCCATCCTGTTTATTTTTATCTTCGATCGATGCCGACTCTCCCTCTAAATTCCACCGACGATCCGGCGAGTTAACGCACTGGAGCAAGCAAGTTTGGCCGGTTGGCAAAGCGCACTGTTGAGGACCTGGGGGGCTGAGGGGCTCCTCTTGTCTAACACTAGATAACCTTCCGGGGAGGAGGAGAGACCGGCGAGTCCGGTACGCACGGATAAACAATACCGGAAGGGGGATGCGCGCGCGCGGGGCTCACAAACGACTCTGCGGTACGCGGGGGCCAGGCTTCGTGGGTGCTGTGTGCTGCCTCGCCGGCGACGCGCGCTCGAGTGCCCGACCGAAAAGCCCAAGCGTTGGCGTTGGCGGCGGTGGCGGTGGCCGCTTCGGCGGCGGTGGCGGCGGCAAAGCTGCTGCTATATAGCACTGGGCTGCATTCTGCCCCTCCGCCCGCTGCACTTACTCTACCTTCCGTCCAGCTGTTTGACGACGCTCTCTCCTCCGCTTGCCTCGGCTTCTTTTCTTTCATCTCCTTCTCTCCCTCCCCCCTACACACGCATACACACGCACACTTTCTCTCTCTCTTTCTTTCTTGCTATTTTTTTTGGGGAGAAGCAGGAGGACGAAAATTGAAGCTGCAAAATTGGTTACAGAATGTTTAATTAAACGTCGCCCTTGTACGGCGAATTTTCGAGCCGAAGCAGCTGTAAGCAACTCGCAAACTTTATCGGTTCTCTCTTTGCATTGCCTACAATGCGCCACTTTGACTTACGGCTAACCTGCAGTATGTACTCGAAGCCAGACCTTTTCTTTTTTTTTTTACTTTTGGGTCTCCACTACGAGTATTTCCGCGAGGCTGGGCCGCCGAGTGGAAAATTATGATGCGGATCGATTACTTTCGTCTCTCGTTTCTTCTCATACCTCCAGCAATTGCATCATTACGATAACTATACGCACATAAACAATCAACGGCGTTTTTTTTTTTTAATCGAGTGAAAAATATATAATATGAATAGAGTAAAAATTCTAGATGAGCTATTATCCTCAAGCATATAAACTTCTGTATAAACAAAACTAAATGTTTCTTGCGATATATTTACGAGAGTCGTGAACAGAAAAAAAGGATCGAAAGACACAAGGCAGAAAAGAACATCAGTAAGGAATCCGTAGCATAAATGGCAAGGGCTCCTCGGGCCTCTCCTCTCCAAGTGAGTGTACAAACCAAGAGAAAGAGAGAGAGGGAATGGAGGGAGGAAAGAAGAAAGAGAGAGAGAGAGAGAGAGTAAGGCAGGAGCGATTTGCTGCGCGGGCTCCCGAGGGACCTTCTCTCACATCTGCCCCTCGGGCTCCTCTTTCTTTTGCGCCCTACTCCTCCTCCTCTTCCTCGATTTTTTTTTCTTCGACGCTGCCAGGCGCATGGATTTAGGAAGATTGTGTGTGTGTGCGCGCGCGCGCGTGCCTCTGCCTATGTGCATATGTATGCACGCAGGGAAGAGATAGGCATCGAGCGCCCGCCCGCGTTTTCCGTACCTGCGCCCAAGGCCCTCGCTCTTCTTATACTCGACTTTTTTTTTTTTTGTTCACCTTCTGTGCTTCGAAGAGTTTTTGGCGCTTTCTCCGCTGTATACGATCCTATATTCCTAACTTAATATGCCTGCACTTTTTACCGCGTTATTACTTTTTAACGTTTTAAAATTTTCTCATTTTCAAACCATTGCCTCAAATGTAACGATTTTTAAAACGGAGTTGTTGCATTGCATAAAAATCGTGTAACGTATGAAATGAGATAGTTACGTTAGACCACGTTTTTTTGCGCTTACTTAAAATTAAAAATACAAAGCTTTACTCTTTGAGAAAGCAAAAAAAAAAAAATAAATAAATAAATAAATCAAAAGGATAAAACGGTTTATGAAATGCCCAGATCCTTTGAAGCGACTTACAGCAAAGCAACATGTTGCACTTGTCGACAAGAGGCAAATGGCCTTGCAAAAGCCGCTTCTCGTCGGCGCCGAGTCTCATTAGCCGTTCCGCAAAGGGATTACCCGCAGAGCCTCGGCTCTGCCACCCCTCCTTCCTTCCCGACCCTGCATGCAATTATTCCACGCGCGTCCTCCGGTGTACGAAATTCCTGCTGCTTCGAGCTGCAGAGATGCAGCGAGGCCAAACGCCCTTGCCCGGAAAGTGGCAGCAAGAGTTACTTAAGCAGATTTATCAAACGACTCATTGGCAATGTTGTCCATAGACGGTTAGAATGCGGCTGCTAGAAGAAGCAGCTAGAAAGCAACGGCAGTCGAGAAACGTACCTGAGCAGGTGGCAATGTGTTAAAAGTTGAAAAAAAAATGACATTCCCAGCGGGAAGGTCCGCAGCCAAGGCTGTGGTGTAAAAAGGACAAAGGTCAATTCGGCCTGACTTTTCTCAAATTCTAGGTAAGCCTGATAGTCGATACCTCTACTTATAGGGAAAGACGTTGTTTGCCGGGGTCTGGGAGCAAGCAGCGCAATGGCCTTATCCGAGCTCGCGTGCACTCCCCGTCCTATCGACTAATCTTCTCGGATAACGTGCTGTTGTCTCAACAGCGGCTGAGGGCAGCTATAGATAACCGGCAACACGATTTCGGGAAAGGCATAGAATACAGCGTGTACATGAAGACGTAGTCGGATCGACTTATTTTCACAATGAAAAAAAAAAAAAAATGAAACGTTCCGGAAAAAGAAAAGAGAAAGAGAGGAAAAAAGCATCGGCTCGATTCTGTTATCCGGCAGTATTGCTTTGACTCGAGGCTCGGGTTTACACATGCACTGCAGCTACACATGCAGCAGTTGCTGTAAGGAGGCCAATAAACGCGCGAGTTGAGTCATGTAACTCATCGCGTGCGCCGCAGCCGGCTATGCTATTCCGTTATCAGTCAGTCCGGAGCGCGTGTCGTGGGCGCTTCGAGACGCGAGCGCGCACGAGCTGTGAACCCCATATTATTACGTCAATGATTTCCCGACAGCCGCAGCTCAGCCAAGTAAGTCGAGAGATTTTTCGAAAATTTTCCTAGCTAACTGCACTCTATAGACAGCGAGAGATAGAAGAAGCTATCTCGAACTCGACGATGACGCAAGTAAATTTTTGTTTAAAAAGAGCGAGCCAGCCGCCGGCGAAAGCATATTGATACAAAGTTGCGATGCGGCTAAAAAAGTAATGATAATTATCAATATGAATAAATAGTTGAGCCAATTGAAAATTGACGGTTGAGTCAGCTTTACCCCGTACGCATGATTCAGCCTTTCTTGCTTATTCCGTGACCCGTTGATTCATACGTACATTTTTACCGGAATTCGCAAAGTATAACTGACACAATTAAATTGATCGAGGAAGCCGTGGAAGATGAAACTATAACTCGCTCGCTCGAGAAAGGGTGCGAAAGAGGCCCTTCGTTTCCCATAGCCGCACTAGAATCTGTAGATAAAATATGAATATAACTATGTGTATGCATAACGAGTAGGCCAAAGGAAAAGCTTATAAAGGAGGCTTACCTTTGCGGGGTGAGCGTTAACGAGTCTACCGCGGGAATGGGGGGGGTCGATGAAAGCGCATTGGATACGCCGCGAAAAGCTTATTTTAATGCACTTCCTTTGGTGTAGCCAGTTGCCCGCGGCGCCGGGCCCTTAGTCGCGCACACCGCGAGGGCACTCGCTTTTTCACCTTCTACACCTCTTGCCTGTTTACTCTCCCGGTATAGCTGCGGCCAGCCGGGGCCACTTTCGTCCTTTCTCTCGCATCGCTGTTCAAACTTTTATAGCAAAGCGCTTTCATTTAAAGACTAATCAGACAGCTCTGTGTATTCTTAATGTTTAATCTTGCCTGTAATTTAACCCTATTCGTTATTATTTTTCAGTTGAATTTTCGAAACAGAGAAAATTTACGGAGTTGACTGGGCAGCTGCAAGTCACGTGCCGTATGCGTATGTACACACCTACCTGTGGATTGGGAGCTCACGAGGAATCCCATAGACGCATAATTGGTACCGCGGCTATTTAGCTCGGCTCGACTGCCGCCGGTGCAGCGCGCGGGAGGGCAGCAGCTCGCGGCCGTCGCTCTACTCGGGCGGTGGCGGCATGCCCATTCACTCTCGCTCGCCCGACGCCCACCTACGCGCGGGCCTCCTCGCGGGAGCGCGCAGGTAAACAGCGGGAACAAGTGACGCCGCCCGCGCGCTATACCCGCCGCCGAGAGCGCCGCGCTTGCTTGATTCACTTTCGCTTCGCGCTGCATGGGCGCTGGCAGCAGCAACCTGCAACAGCCGTGTCCGTGATCCACAATAAGTAGTGTACTACTAGTAGAGAACGGCTCTGAGCCGCTCCGCGGACAAGCAGCTCGGTAGGCCCACACGGAGAACGCGGCGGCCCGCGCCTGCTGAGGGCGAGCAAGGCAAGATGGCTGCCGGGTTCGCGCGAGCCTCGCTCCTCCTGCTCTTCCTCGGGGCCCTGCCCTCCAGCTTCGCCCAGGAGCAACAGTCCCAGAGTCGTTACGCCGGGGGCTATGGCCGCGGTCACAGGGACGGCTACGGGCCCCAGCTGCCCCACCAGCCCGAGTACGACACCTACATCTTCAAGGACAGGATGTACTCGAGGCCTTACGATCCGAATCTCAACCCGTCCTACGGCAATCGGCCGCCCGGGGATCCGCTCCGTTACGATGTGAGTCACAAGCTTCTAGCTCTCGATCCACCTCCTCAAGCCCACAGCCTGTACTTGTAGCTATCTCACTTATCCTCTCTGCTATTTCCTTTTCGCAGAGAGCAACCGATCTAGCACCTGGCCCAGACTCCTGTGTCCCCCCTCCCTTCCCCCGCCTCATACTCAGCTGCTGTTGCAAGTGCACTGCCTGTGTTCAATTTGTACATGATGGGCGAGGCGCTTATTTGTTTTCATGCAGCGACGCGACACCGACTTCGACAAGCTTCTGGAAAACTTTAATATTACTCTCTCTATTACTATCTATTGCTTCTCTTTTTCTTCTCCATTTCTATTTTAAACATTTTAATTTTATTATATAAACATCTTATGTTATTAAAACTTTATAAACAATTCGAATTTGTTTTTTACTTATTTTGCCGATTTTTTTACCGAACCTTATTCAATTCTAATAAATTTTTACGTTTTTAATAATCCAGTCAGGTTTACATTTCTTATGTATTTTGTTTTTTTTTTTTTATTATGAATCATGAAGATGATTCTTAATTGGTGATAATAATCTTCTTCCTTTTCTTTTGTTACCTAATGCATTTTATTCGCTTACTAACAATCAATTAAATCATTACTTACTGTACTCTTTAAACAAATTAAAAATTATTAATACTTTTAGTTGTATTTATTAAATGAATTATTTTTTGTAATACAATATTATCTTGTTGAATCAGTTGAATTGTGCAATGATATTATCTGTGCCATACTATCAGTTTACAACTCATTCACACTTTCTAAACATTGGGGTTCAAGTATACTCATTGCACTTACAATAAAAAATAATGTGTAACACAAAAAAATCCTTAATTTTAAATTTTTTATTTTTATTAATTAATAATAAATTATTAAATAACATTTAGTAACATTGTAAACATTTATTTTAGGTGACTGAGCGAACACCATTACCTGGTGTATTAGGAGGTTGGAGACCAGATTTACAAGGCAAAGAAAGACCTGATTCAAGAAATTATGACAAAGATGTTTTTGTTACAACTCATTATGGAACAGTGCAAGGTTTTAAAGTATTCCTATATGATCATCCAGAAGCTAAACACAAACCTTGGAATCTGAATGTTGAAAGGGTAACTGCTAGTGTAAATACTTTTCTTGGCATTCCTTATGCAATGCCACCAGGAAGGGAAGGAAAATTTAAACCTCCCAGAATCCACAAGTAAGTGTTATTTGATAAAAGTATTTTCATTCTTATTTTATGTATTAAATTATATTTTTCATTTATTTGTAGAGGCTGGCATTTACTGCAAGCTGTTGACTGGGGACCAGCATGTCCTCAACCAAGTCAGTACACTGGTACATTAAAAGGAGTTCGTGATGTTCATGAAGATTGTTTATATCTTAACATATTCAGCCCTAACGTAAGTTAAAAAAAATATAAATAAAATTATATCACCTTGAAGATTAAATGTGTTAAAAAATCATTAAACTGTTTTAGGTAAATTCTGGCTTAGCTAAGAAATATCCTGTTATGTTTTACATTCATGGTGGAGAATTCATACATGGAGCAAGCAATCTTTTTCCAGCTCATATATTAGCTGGGTTTTACAATGTTACAGTGGTGACAATTAATTATCGCCTTGGAGCTTTAGGTGAAAACTTTTTCAAATTGAAAATCTCAATTTTGTTAAAATTGTCAACTAAATGTACATTTCTGTTATTTAGGGTTCTTGAGTACTGGTGACGAAAACAGTCCCGGTAACTATGGCATTTTGGACCAAGCAATGGCATTGAGATGGGTGTATGATAACATTGAATTTTTCAACGGAGATCCCAATCTTATCACACTATTCGGTCCAGGTGCTGGAGCTGCGAGTGCCGGCCTTCTCATGGTTGCTCCAAAGTAAGAAATAAAAATTTTTCGAATTTCCTACTTATTTAAATTTCTCAAACATCTAACTATTTTTTATGCATCCCAGGACGCGCGATCTTGTGTCGAAGGTCATAGCGCAATCGGGTTCAGCGGTGGCGGACTGGGCGCTGATAGTCGACAAGTATCGAGCACAGAATACGTCACGCGTCTATGCTCAAGCCATAGGTTGTAGCATCGAGAGTAGTTGGCGTCTAATGGAGTGCTTAAAATCTCGTAGTTTTTATGAGCTTGGAAATGCAGAACTTCAACCACACGTGGGTACGTTTCCATGGGCGCCCGTTTTTGACGTCAACTTCACCGTGCCACGTGATTACTACGACTCCTGGGCTGCCTCAGATTGGCACTTTTTCAATGAGATCCCAGAGGATAGTATAAAAACACGTAAATTTAGGCATGACCTTATTTATATGTCGGGTGTAACAACGCAAGAGGCTTCATTTATAGTCTGTATGTATATTTTTATTGTTAAATAGGAAAGATTTATTGAAACTGACATTAACGAGTTGTTTCTCTTTTAGATAACAATGCAACTTTGGCGAGAAATGATTTTATGATCACGTCAGAAATGTTTGATCAAAAAATTTGGGAATTAGTGCAACGATACAACTACACTTTAAATCCTTGGGGAGTGTACGAAGCGATTAAGTACATGTACACTTACTGGCCAGATCCGAAAAATCCGGAGCGCATTCGGGATCAGTATATAAATGTAAGAAACTATTGGAGCTCTTTCGCTTTTCGAGAAAATTGCATGTTTTAATTAAAATATTTGTTTTCTTTTAGTTGCTCAGTGATTTTCATTACGTTGCTCCTCATGATAAAATGGCAAAATTGTTGCTTGAGAGAAACGTACCAGTATTTTTGTACGTTTTGAATACAACGATCGAAGCATTTAATTTGCCATTATGGAGGCGAGTACCTCACGACGTTGAGCATTTGTTGTTGACTGGTGCACCGTTCATGGATGTTGGTAAGTATTCCTTTTTTTTTATTAATGTAAAAATTCAATTGTATTTTTACAAATATTTTTCTTTTAGAATTTTTCCCTGAAACATTGAAATTGAGACGAGATATGTGGACAGATAATGATAGAAACATGAGTCATTTCTTTATGAAAGCTTATGCTAACTTTGCTTCAATGGGGTAAGTTTATAATGAAAATTTAAGTACGGTAACTTTTTATGACAATAGCTCTTATCAATATTTTACGTTTTAGAAATCCAACTCCTACTCAAATTTTGGGGCTGTATTTTGACGTAGCGAAATTCGGAGAACTGAAATATTTGAACATCAATACAACATACAACAGTTCAATTTTATTGAACTATAGACAAACTGAAAGTGCATTTTGGTCTCAGTACTTACCAACAGTCATCGGTCGTTTAGTACCGACGTATCCACCAATAACAGAAGTAAGGGTTCTATAATTTTTCAAATTCCTTTTCACACTGAATTCATTTACATTTTTTAAAAATTTTTTTTATTATTTTTACAGTATTGGTGGGAGCCAACACAGCCAATGCAAATAGCATTCTGGTCGATGTCCACGGCTTGTCTACTACTCATCGTCATGTGCGTAGTGTGCTGCATGCTTTGGCGTAATGCCAAAAGGTAAGCAAAAGGTAAACAGAACCGAATCCATGTGACTACTCTCGAACGAAAAGCCATGGGAAATTGGTAGTGCACGTGAGCTTTGGTTCTGGTTTCGTTTTATGCAGAGCAGTTTTATAAATATTAATAAGTATCAAAGTTTAATAAATAATTATGGGTATATTGAGTGCGTAAATAACACAAATGCTTTATAACTAACAATAACTTCCTTTCACTGTTTTCTTAGTAAAACGGAAGCTGTAAGAGAATATGCAGGTAATCTTTAATGATGTTTAAGAGGTAGATTACTTTGTTATTCACATATTTATAAAAATTCAAATTTTTTACTGTACGATTTTCAGTTGTAGTTACTAATGCTTTTTTTATATTATCACTTATTATCACTACATTATTGCACAAATAGCAGATGTAAATACACCAATAATTATAAATTAAATGTATACATTCTTATTAATTAACTCAATATAAAAATCATAAACAAAAATAGAGAAAAAAGGAATATGCAAAAAAATTCATTTAATCTTAATCGATGTTCTTATTTTTCATTTACATTTTATATTATTAATAATTTTTGGGTTTTTTTTTTTAACAGACAGTCAGATCACTACTATAGCGGAGATATCCTGATGGTACGAGACGACGAGCCGTCCAACGATGGAATCGACAACATGACACGAGCCTCTAAGGAGAACGTCTACGAGTACCGAGACACGCCGCTCGCCATGCCGCGTCATTTACAACGACTCAACCAACAGAATCAGACGCAACAGTCCACGCAGCCTCCGGCGCCCAGTGCCCAGGACATAAAAATGCAAGCACGCAAATTTAGCTCAACTCCGTCGTTGCGCAGCAATTCAAATGCTTCGCTTAAAGATGCTCGCGGTGAAGGTTTTGTAACAAGCTCGCCTAACGGCCAACCACGTACTATGGACCGCGCAGCTAGCCAGTCAAGTCTACTTAAGAGCCGTAGCCGAACTCACCTAATACAAGGTGTGCCTCAGACGGCTGTCTGATTTACTACAGGAATGAGCAATATTTTCACACATTCCATATTTTTAATCTTTATTTATCGATTTTTTATACAGTAGGTCTATGAAATACTAGGGACCTTTTTCGAAAAAATTTTCCACAACAGTTGATCGTGAACGTAATGCTTTAAGTGCCTTTAAATGTACAAAATTGTTTTTGCGAGATTAGATATTTTGCCCAAAAATAGTAGATGAGTGGATAAAATATTAAAAAAAAATTTGCTACTGGTTTAAATTAAATATGAACCAAGTTAGAAATTGAATTATAAATTTAACAAACTAAAAACCAAGTACAATTTTATCTCTTCTAAAGTAAACTATGATTACCAATTTGTTGGCTGTCTAATCGTAGATACACCCTTGTAAAAGATCCTGTAACAGAGACGTACATATAAAAGAAAAGAGTTTTAGCTTTCTTATAAAAAAGACAAGAAAATTATAATTTTATGTATGTATTATATATAGTTAATCGTGACTGTTATTTTAATATGGCATAAAATGCTGATAGTTGTATAGTTATTTTAAAAGGAATTCAAGTGCAAGTATTGTACATGTTTTTATGTATTATTCTTTTGTAATTTTTTTTCTTTTGATAATATACTTTTATTAATAATTGATGATGCCTGAAACTGCCATCGTAAAGTTGAATCGCCATCGTAATTACACGTCGGCTTTATGTCGTCTTTGTCCAATTAGTTGGTAAGGCAATCGCATCCGTCCAGTAGTTATACAAAATACTGTATAATTAGCATTTGTATATTTTATATTTTTTACATTGTTATATATAAATAAAGAAGCGTCAATAGAATTATTATCTACGAGTGTAAGCACATTTAAAAAATACTTTAACATGTGCTAAAAGAATGTAGTGGAGTGTGTAATTGAAGAACGAGCGTGCATGTGTTAGAAATATATAAAGAATGAAAAAAAAGTTTTTTTTACAGTTTTTCAAACGAATACACTTTAATATGCTTATCTTTGTTATAAGATTAACTCGTTACCATACATAATTGCCTTCAAGCTTTTGCCGTAGATATTAATGAATATACTAATGAAAAAAAACTTATTTTTTTTAAAAACAAACTTGTGTGTAATGTAAAAGCGCGCAATTTTTCTCTGTTGACACTTTATTTGTACGCTAAAAAGTGTCTAAATTTTTTTATTTTTTATTCGTCACCGATCTCATATCACGCGTATAGTGTAAGTTACTCACAGATACAATAAACGAGCACCCGAAGAATTTCAATGCGCACCGATATTCTTCGATCAACCAACCCACCCTTGCATTTGCGCATATTTAGTTGTAATTTTAAAAACTTTGTACCTATAATTAGTTTAAATAATTTACGATTAAGATTTGTGTGCATATGATTTTTTTAAATAAATTTAATTGTAAAATACGCCGAGAGTGCTTGTTCTGAATTACTTTGAGCCTGATAAATCGAACAGTCCAAAATGAGCAACTTCAAGTTTGTTTATTGATCAACGAGCAGCTGATCGTCGATGTCGCGGTCAAGCCGGTAAGATCGACGACAGGGCGTTGAACGGGATACGGGATAATCAGCAGTCCATTCAACGATTCAACGCTTTGGACGTCAGTAGGATAATGGGGAAAAAAAATTCTGAGGTATTTCCGAGAAAGCGACTCGTCGTTCAAGCGCTCTAAGCCGATCGAGCTTTCATACCGCTCGTCTTCTCCGCTGCTCCGCAGAAGAAGAAAAAGCCGAGAGGCTCCGAGGGCTCGGTAGCGAGCGGGCCGAGGGGCGTAGCCGGAGCGACGAAATGCGTGCCGGGCGGGGCCGGGGCGACGGTGCCCCGGGACGATGCCTGCTTCGAGCCGCTGAAGCTGGAGGTCCAGCAGCCGGAGACGGCGGTGCTGCTGCTGGGGAGCGCGGAGCGGCCGGTCCTGCTGGCCGCGGCCTCGGCCCTCGCGAGCTACGGGGCCCGCTCGCGCCGGGAGTTCGAGCGGCTGTTCGAGGAGGGGCTGGCCGAGCCGATCCTCGGGCTGGTCGGGCACGAGGAGCTCGTCACGCGGCGCTTCGCCCTCAAGCTCCTCGCGATGATGTCAGCGGCGGGGAGCGTGCGCCGGCTGCTCCTCCGGGACTCGGAGCGCTGGCTCGGCTTCTTCGCGAGCATCCTCGCCACGGAGAGCGACGTCTTCCTTCAGGAGTTCTCCTCGCGCATCCTCGCGGAGCTGTGCGCCGAGCCGGAGGGGGCCGCCCGCTTCATCGCCGGCCAATCCCAGCACGTCGACTGCCTCTTCGAGAGGATCGCCGCCGAGGATCCGGACGTTAAGAAGAACAGCATCGAAATCATTAGGAACCTCCTCAAGGACATCGACGGCCTCGATTTCGTCTTGGAAAAGGTCCGGGCAACCTCTCCTCCTCCTCCTGCTCCTCGTAAAAATTTAAATTCATACGCTGCTCGCAGAGCTACATCTTCGAGCCGATTTACAAGCTCCTCGACGAGCCCTTTCCCGTAATCCAAGAGCTCGCCCTGAATGTCCTGGAACTGTTAGTGAGCCACAGCGAGGATGAGCGCGTCCAACAGAGCTTCCGACTGTCAGGACCTCTACGCTTGCTCGACCTTCTCGCAGTGAGTAGAGCTCGAAGCTGCGGCCTATGCGCTCGACGTGCATTAAACGTTACACTCTTTAGAACAACGATTGCCAAGACCTGCACGAGCTGACGCTCAAAGTGTTGACGCTCGCCTGCGAAAACGAGACGACTGCGAAATACTTGAACGCCACCACGGCCACCAAGGAGCTCTTTGATTTCATTCGAGCCCAACGCGAGGACAAATTGAAACATCAAACGTTAAGCATCCTCGTCAGATTGGCCGATGATCCAGCTGGCAAAAAAGTACGCGCCTCTCCATGATGCTGGCCCCATTCCTTCTGCTATTATTTTCTCTCTTGATTAACCCGGAAGCTATGTAGCTGTTACAGCTCCAAGGCTTCGTTGGCTTTTTGTCGAGCTGCATGGACAAATCGCAGCCGGCGGACGCGAGAGCGAGCGTTTGCGAGGGCTTCGCCAAAATGAGCCGCTATCCTCCGGCCGCGGTGGAGATCGTCAACGAAGACGACGTCTTTGACTTCATATTGCGTGAGCGGCTTGGATCATCTCGTTGCGTTTAAATTCATAAGCGCTCCAATCGCTCCCAATTTTCGAGCAGATCTTTTGAACGACGAGCAAGCCAAGTGGTCGGAGAGAGAAGCCGCAGCCGCGGCGCTGAAGGAACTCTTCCAGGCCGACTTTCAAAACTGCCTGAACTTTGTGGAGAACGCCAGGCTGCTTGTAAGACGACCCGGCTATAAAGTCGAAGAAATAGGGAAGGAAAAGCCATTTGACGCTGGCTTACATTTTAGCCGAGTCTCACCTCCATTATCCAGCTGCCCGCTGCCTCTATGCCTTGGGAGGTCAAAGCGATTGTTATCCAGGCTGTCTCGGCTTTGGCGGCCTATGCCGGACTAGTCCCCGATTTAATTGACTATGACTTGCTCTCTGCCCTATCTTCGCTTCTTGATGTAAGCCCCCCCCAAGACAATATTTCAACTTGGTTCCCTAAAAACAAAGAAAAGAAGAAAGGAGATAATGCTGGAATTTAATGGATCGCAGATCGAGCATAATATTGACGATGAGCTGAGAATCGCGTCCTGCCAAGCCTTGGGCTATTTCGCGACGAGCGCCGAGGCCCGGCGCATCATGATACGGACGAATCTGGGTTGTCAGCTCCACGGACTGATATGCAACTCGCGCTCGGTGCCGAGCCTCAGCGCCGCGGTACAGCTGCTCCTCGTCATATCGAGCGATCCGGTTTTCGCACGGCTCTGCGTCCACCTTGGACTACTATTCTTGTAAGCTCAAGCTCTCTCTCCTTGCTGAATACAATTATTAAATAACATATCCACGCGGGATTTTCGCTTGGTAGCATGCTGAACGAGCGCTCCATGTCCAAGCTCATCGCCGGCTGGCGCGTTTGCGTCGAGAGCCTGCTCAATGCCGATTTATCCATGAAATTCGCTTACACTGGACGGCTGTCCTTGCGCAATGTCACCCTCGATGGATTTCACGTCTTGAGACACATCTCCTGCCCGTTAATTTTCGCATTGCTTCTTACGTTATTCTTCTTGCCATTTTTTTTTTTTTTTACATTTTCACCAACAGTTTTCTCATAATAAACATTGTTGCAGCTTTCCAACTTTGGACGATCTATTTCGCCTGAAACTTTGCCCTTTGCAACCGATTTACGTAGCGAATTTCGGCGAGCCTGTATATAATGACGAGTTCGACTACCTCTCGGGAAAATGCGCTGCTTTTAACGGTCAGTCTCCAGCTGGGACATTCCTTTGATTGTATTTAAAGAAAAAAAACGTGTAACAATAAGTAACTGCCGGTGCAGCGGCGCGAGAAGCGATGCGACGCGAGAGCTTGGAGCGCGGCGTAAGGGTCTCCGAGGCGACGATCAACGCCTGGCTCGAACTCAAGTTTGGCAGGCTCCAGCCCGACCCCGACCTCGTTGCTTGCCTCGAGCTCTTCAAGACTGAACTCGCTGCCAGCGAGGAAGCCGACGGTTGCGGGTGACTAGTACAGATACCAGCTCTCGGAGCATTTTCAACTCGACGATCGCGCATTTTTCTCAGCTGCCGCGTGGAGGAGGATAGTCCGGGTATCAGTCAGCTGGTGCGGGCGGGCAAGATAGCCACGCGGGCCCGACTGCTCGGTTTATTCGTGGCGCGCCACTTATCCGGGCCCGGGCCGGCGGGCTGCCTCGAGGAGCAGCTCGAGCTCCACCTGCGCGCGCTGCGCGAGCGCCTCGAGACGAGCGTCATCCCGATCGGCCTGCTCAGGATCGGCTCGCACCTCGAGCGGGCGATTCTCTTCAAGGTCATCGCCGATCGGATCGGCCTGCCTGCCTGCCTCGTGCGCGGCTCCCAGGCTCGCTCCTGGGTCGAGGTCCCGGCCGCGGCTACGAGCCCTCACGACTGCTCGAGCGACGAGCCCCTACCCGTGCGCTACCTCCGCCAAAACTTCATCATCGACCTCGTCGATCGCCCGGGTGAGCTCCTACCGATCGGCCACCCTCAGGCCGAGCGCTATCAGGAGAGCCGACCTACCTGCGGCTTTGCTTGCTGCGAACAAAAGAACCCCCTTCGACAGACCAAAATATACGTTTAACCGTCTCCTCCGACTTTGCTAGATTCTACAGGGCAATTTTTAACAACATTTTCTTTTATACGCACCTCCAACAAGCTTCTTTATTTTACATCCAACAATTTATAATTTTCTCCTCTTTTTATCATAAATCTTTTTTTTTTAATTTTAATACACGTTTCAGGCTTCCACGCACCTACCGCCCTCCCCCCTTACACACATACATACACAAAATTGTGTACATTTAATAAAATGCAGTACAATCAATCGCATGTCTATTAATCTAATTTCAGAGTGAAATTCATTTATACTATGTACATTAGTCGAAACATACCGATTCGAGTTGGTATAAAAATTATCAAGTATTATAAAATTAATGCAATTTATCAATGGATCGGATAAATCTATCTTCCATTGAAACGCTGAATTTTTTAGACAATAAATAAATGTTACAAACAGAAATTCGTTCTTAAATATGAATGTTTAACAATTTTTTTTTCGTTTTTCGTTAAATTAGTGAAATTCTTACTAGTTATAAAGTTAATTAAATATCCAGAAACTTTTCTTCTAATATTTTGATTAGTCGTGCATACGATTTGAGTTTTTCTTTACTACCAAGGAACGTGAAAAAAAGAAGAATCTTCACGACTGTGTAACGACATATGCTTCGAACATTACATGTCTTTTCAATTCATGTAAATTTAAATCGTCATTATCACTGCACTCATCAAATATATCTTGGACCGTTTGTACCAAAGTCTCGCTAGTATCACTAAAACTTTCACCTTCCAAATATTCAACGTGCTCCATTTTGACGTCGATGTCGGTCAAATCGTTATCTTGATCAACCGCAAGCGCTTGATTTTCTTGAACCGGCATGTTGTCTAGATCCGATTTGTTAACGAGCTCTGCTGAATTTACGTTAATTGGCTCGTCATTTGACAGATCAAGAGGAGGAGCTTTTTCAATTTCTACCTCGTAGTATTCGACTTCAGCAGGATACTTTTTGCTGAGTTCTTTCAAGCTTGGCAGAGGAAACTTGGAATCGAGCAGCTTCTGATAGCCTTCGATACCGCAAGTTTTTTCAATCTCGAGAGCCACTTTGAGAGCATTGTCCGTGAAACTCTGGTTGTCCGAATGACAAATGACGAGCTCATCGAAGGGATTCGTTCTCTCGCTGATTAATTTCTTGCGTTTGAGTACCGACTGCAAACTCATCATTTTCCTGCGGTAATTATTGGCATTCCTTTCGGCACGATCCAGGAACTTGGAAGCCTTATCGAGTTTCCAGTTTAACTCTTTTATCTGGTTGTCCCGATTTTTCACCTGGTACTCCAGTTTACGCCGGTTCTGCGCCTCCAGGGCTAAGCTCTTTGTCAGCTTCTTTACGCTGTCCTCGAGGTAATCTATCCTGTTTCGCACTTGCGATTCGCTCTCACTTATCTCCGTTAAGCCCGTGCTCTTCTCTGTTTCGCGCATCTTTTCCATCGTCATTTCTAGCCTTTCGATTTCTTTGTTTTTTCGCTGCAGCTCTGCATCAAGATGCTTCACCTTGCGCTCTACGTCTTTGTACATTATAAGTTGGCCTGACAGCTTTTCAATCACCTCCGATTGCAAGCTCAGCTTTGCGGACATGTGCTCGGTATTTACTGGCGTTATTACTGCCGGTCTTGTTACATCCGCTATCGGTTTACTTTTTACACTTTTTACATTGTTAATGCTAATAATATCTTTCTTTTCATTTTGATGCTGCTTCTGTAGCAAGCGTTTTTTACTCTCAATTGATGATTTAAGCAGGATATTTGGCGTCCTACGAAGACCGTTTTTCAGGACTGACGATGCGTTCCTGTTGCCGGTGGTAAAGGAAGCAGCAATTTTTGTCTTTGACAAGCTGCCGTCCTGAGATGTGCAATCTACTTGTTGCTGCGGTAACAGATTTAGCTGACGATCAATTGTGTTTCGAGTATTTTTCTCTTTCTCGCGCGATTCGCTACTTATTACATTTTCACTGCCTGATTCGCTTTTGTTTTGGCGTTTACGTTTTTTGGCAACTCTGTGATTAAAACTTGTGTCGGCTAATTGTTGTATTGAATTCTCAGGATCATCTTCCAAGCATTCCTCTACCCTATCAGTCTCCAAGCCATTCTCTAGATCTTCGAGGCTGAAAGAACTTTCGCTCCCGGAGAATGGACTGTTGTTAGGCTTGTGTAAAGACGAATTTGCTGTATTTAAATTATTGACACTGTCAGTCTCGTTGCCTGAGTGGCAGATCTCTTGAAGTTTTCGTTCAATCTCATCGTAATCTTGATTGTTCAATACATTCTCTGGCAATTCTTCTTTCACCTCGATTTTTACTTCGGCTGGGGTCAGCTTTTCTCCTCGCGTCGTTGTTGTCGCCGTTGTCGTCGTCGTCGTCGGCACCAGTTGCAGCACGTTTTCCTTACCCCGTCTCTCCTCCAGCATAATATTCGTTCTGCTGTCGCTGGTCGTTTTATCAATCTCCCGGTCGTTCTCGTCTGCCACTATAATGATGTTTTCGGTCTGCAGACTTCGCAGTGTATCGCTGCTTAGAATCCGGATATTTTGAAGAATTTGCCCACCAATTGTTTCTGCATTCTACAAGTAGTCAAGGTATTGTAGTAATAAAACTGGTATGTTCTTTTTCATACGGTTAGCGAAAAAACATTTCTGTTTTTCCTTTTTTGTATTTATAATAATAAAACTTTTCAATTAATCGCCAAGAATTTAATTTTTATAACTCTTACCTGTGTTTGTATGTTAATGACGTTTGGAATGTGCTTTTGATTAGTCAAACTTAAAATTAATGGAGCATCATCATCTAAATATTCTATTTCATATTCCTCAAGATCTTCTATTGCATCTTCATAGTCTTGAGCACCCATTTTCTGCCTCTTTTTGGGAGATTTTCTAGTAGAGGTGACTGTAAATATAGATGGTATAGCACCTTTTTTCAATTTTACTTTTCCATTTGAAATAGTGACCCATTGACTGTCATCAAAATGTACATGGCAAAGAAATGAATTATTGGATGGCTCCCAATCAGCTCTGCCAACTCTTTGCTTCCAAATGCTTCTTAATGTTGGATCTCTCGGAAAGCACTTCATAGTGTAACCTTTTTCGCTTCGATTATTGCAACCAATTGCAGCACAGCCAGGCATTTTTACGGTTTTTCTTAAATTAAATCTTTATAATTCATTTTGTTTTATAGAATCTGAAAATAATTAGAATTGATTATATATATATTAATTTATAATTAAGAGTTAATTAATATTGTATATTAGGGTATGAATATTAAGTTGACATAATATATAAGTTTATATAATGTCTCTAAAGTAATCTAGTCATTTCAAAAATAAAAGAAATTTATTATTGAAACATTAACAATAAAAATAATGCAATTTAAAGTAAAGAAATTAAATTCTGTTTACTAAATATACAAAAAAATATGTGACTAATAATATTTTTATGGAGTCATTAGTAATTATAAATAATTAAAATAATAAACGGTTACTTCTGGCCAAGTTAAAAAATAAAAGCAAAAAATTAAAAATTGGATTACTCCAGGAGGGTAAAAAGTCGGAAATGAAAACGCACCCTATGCTTAAAGTTTGCTGATAGAACGTACCCAAAGTCGATCGACCATATTTTTTGATAAAATCTGTAGTCCTTAAAACATGTGTCTACATAATTGCAGTTGTTTTATTTTGTTAAAAGAGAAAGACTAAAATATGAAAAATTGTTCGCAGTCGTTGGACAGTAGGACTTAACCTTTGCATAATATGTGTATGTACGTGTTGTGTGTGTATTGTTGAACTGGAGGACCTTAACCTAAAAAAATTTGTGATTGTTAGTGGTTGAGAACACCTTTTAACGTCAGCCAATAAAAAGAAAACGTATTTACCGACATAACGTCGAGTTTACGTTTAGGAGTCGCAATAACACGAGACTACGTCACGGCACGGGGAGAGAAGCGCAGCCAGTGTCCCTGGGTCTCCTTCGAGAGCATTCGTTTCAGTAGTGTCTACTGAATTGTTTGCGAGAGATTGGAGCAAGATTATTGCGTCATGTAAGTACATTTACCAAAATCATTGTTAAATTCCGATAAAATCGTCGACAGTTGACAATGTTGTCATGGAAAAACAAATAAATATTCGACAGTCTAATATTCAAAATTTACAAGTTTTTACACAAACTATTCGGCTTTTTTTCTATTTCCCCTTTGATCTTCCAACTAATTAACTTTCACTCCCTTTTCCTCCATTTCCAAACGTTATTTACCTTCTATTATGGAAGAAAAACCATTACGACCGATAATCTTATCGGCGAAATATTAATATATCATAAACAAGTTAACGCAAATATCAGACGTAACCTCGAAAACTACTTTCTCCTGAATTTTCTATGTTTTTCGCTTAATGACGCAATAGCAAGTAACAATAAATTTCGTAAAAAATCGTTAGTGAAATTATTAAATTAGCATAACATAAGTATTTAATGTATTTTTTTCAGACATTTAGTACAACAAACGCTAAAATCATGTTGCTCGCACGGGTGTGCCGCGGTACACTTGCACCTCATGCTCAAAGTTTATTCAAGCTACCATCAGTGACCAAGCCTCAGCTCACTAAGATCCAAGCAGTCAGATTATTTGCCGATGATGGACGCAGCACATTTACCAGAAGTGCAAGGAAGCGAGTATCAATCACGGAGAAGGCTATGGCTCCTGCTGGAGAGGGAGCATTTAAAATTGGTCAAGGAGCTGTTGCTGGAGCATCTGCTATAGGTTTAGGAGCACTCTGCTATTATGGCTTGGGTTTGGGAAGTTCTGCAGGTGCCATAGATAAAGCTGGGTAGGTATAATTTTTTTAAATACTTCAAAGATTTTTTAAAAATATATTAAACTAAAGAATTATTTCAATGCTTTTTCAGAATGTGGCCACAATATGTCAAAGATAGAATTCATACAACTTACATGTACTTTGGTGCTTCAATAGCAGCTAGTGCTGCATCAGCAGCTGCATGCTTCAGATCCCCAGCTATGATGAATTTAGTAATGCGCCAAGGGTGGATATCAATTGCTGTTACAATGGCTGCTTTGATGGGTTCTGGAATGGTGGTGCAAAGCATGCCATACAAGGAGGGTTTTGGTGCTAAGCAGGTTGCTTGGCTAGTACACACAGGAATCCTTGGAGCTGTTTTGGCTCCAGTCTGCTTTTTAGGAGGTCCTCTGCTAGTAAGGGCTGCTTGGTATACTGCTGGAGTAGTTGGTGGTCTTTCGGCTGTAGCTGTTTGCGCTCCTAGTGAAAAATTCTTAAATATGGGTGGACCCTTGGCTATTGGACTTGGAGTTGTTTTTTGCAGCAGCCTTGGAACAATGTTCCTTCCACCAACCACTGCTTTTGGAGCTGGTCTGCACTCTATTGCTCTTTATGGAGGATTGATTCTATTCTCAATGTTCCTCTTATATGATACGCAACGCATTATTAAGCACGCTGAAACTCAGCCTGTTTATGGTCACAACACGATGGCTCCGTTTGATCCAATCAATCAGTACGTAATTTATTTCAAGTATTGTGAAATTTATAAATATTTGTATTTTAAATTTTTGTATTTGTTTTTTTGTTAACAGTGCCATTCATATCTACCTGGATACAGTTAATATTTTCATAAGGATTCTTACCATTCTGTCTGGAGGTGGAAATAGGCGCAAATAAACTAAGATTAGTCATTAAAGTATGTTTTATCATTTTTAACGTTGTGAATAAATCCAAACTAAAAAATTGATAAGTATTACATTTTGTTGTACAAAAATAAAATACTATAAAATTATTTTGAGATAAATATTAAGATGATTTTAAGATAAATATTCTTAAAATTGTTTAAATACAGATCATGTAATTTTTACTTCACTATTTCTTTATTTTTTACTTCAATATTTATTTTAATTTATTACGTTATAGTGCACCGTTATAGTTAATGAAATTATATTGGCAATGAAATTCCTGTTAAATATGAATTAAAATTAAGAATAAAAATTTAAAATGTAAAACAGTAAATTGTGTAGAATATTTAATTTCCTTTTTAATATTTTTTTATCAAAAGTTAACATAAGTTTAACAAACAAAATACTAAAACAATAATTACATCAATTATACTTCATGCAAATTATACAGATTACAGTAAAATAAAGTCAAAATTATTTTCTTATTTCACAGTAACTATAAACCTAAGACCTTATAATGCCTGTTAATGCATTCTTATTTATTTTCTTTGGAAAACGTAAGGCAGAACACATTCAATAAAGAATTGTAGCAGTCTCAAATATGGAATAAAAACATTGAATTTTCACTGAAATTTTAATGGCTTTAAAATTTCAGTTAAAGAAAAAAACTCTTTAAACTCATTTCTTTACACGTTAATAAATTCTGATTTGTTAGCGTGTCTTCTCAAGTAACCAGCGAAAAGTTGTCGTGCTTGATTCAAAACTTTGTTCACATTATGACGACGCACCATCTTATCAAAATGCATTGCCATTTCATTGTAGTCCATTTGATTGCGTATAACAAAGTCTCTGTGCTGCAGTAGCAAAGTTATACACAGGAACATTAGGAAAGGGTTGCCCCCACCAAATTCATTTGGAGGTGGCAATGAATCGCTACCAACGTTATCATCGTCATTAGTGCCTGCAGGTATTAAATTTGTTAATTCTGTCGCTTCTTCGCATTGCTCTTGTGACACAAGTGGAGCTGTTAGATCTGCTATAAATGGCTCTTGAGGCCAGCTGTCTGTACCATCGCTATCCGAAATGTCATCACACCTTACAAAGTCGAACAAAGAAAAACATGATAAAATAGTTTTAATCGTTTTATTTAATACTAAAATTAAATTATGTACCTAGTTGTGCGTTTGAATAGACGTATCGGAGTAACAGATTTAACTCCATTTTGATCTTCTAAAATTTCTCCGTCATATTCCAAGTCAGCTTGTTCATCAGGTGTAGTTGGATTTTGTTTATTCTGTAATATGTGCAAAGGATTTTCCCAAACGAAAACGTCTGTTGCTGGGCTGCATTTGGGAACTTCGGTTTCAGTTTCACTCTCCAATATTTCACTTTCTTGCTTAGTCGTTGTGCAATTGGAATGATTATCGGTAACAGGTGGCGACGGGCCAAAAACCTATTAATTCAGAGAAAGAGTTAATGAAAAATTTAGAAACAGAGGAAAGTAAAATTACAAAGTTACAAAACAAAATTAACCTGACGGTCAAGTGACTCTAATTCCAAGCGCAATTCTCTCGTCATGGAAGTAGTCATAGGAAAAAAGTCTGTTAAATCTTCGGGAGAATTTGATTCGTCACGAGTAGTCTTAACGACTCCGTCTTCACTTGACACTCTAGCCGGAGGCTCAGAATCATCGCTTGGCATGATTCTGCTTTTATTCAAGCTCGTAAAATTTAAAAATTCATTCAGATTTTTAACTACCCGAGCACATTTGCCCGCTTGGGCTTTAGCTTGTTGATCCGTACTGGTTGAAATGCCCAGTCGCTTGTCTAGTTCCAGCAAAGACGTAAATCTCTTACTTGGATTTGGACTGGTTGCAGAATCCACGCTGAGGCACTTTTCGGTTAAGGGTACATTTTTTCGATTTCGCACGGCATCAGTGCATTCGCTTTCAGGATCCGATTGCTGTTGTCTAATCGACCTGTAATAAAATTAAATTAGATTATAATTTCATCACTTTTACTCATAAATGAGTCCAATAAAGTAAAAAGAGAGCAACCTTCTGGATTCGGAAGTTTCGTTGGTGTTACGTTCTTTTAAGGGCTCATCAGTACTACTGAGGTTTCGTTTTCTGATACTGTTGAGACTTGCGGCTGAGCTTTGGCGTCTGAGAGCACAGACTTTAGTGTAAGCGTTCTCTCTAATTTGTTTTATGTTTGGACTAGGAGGAGGCGTTGGAGGTGGAAATCTTACTTCAGCTAAACGTAATTCTCCGTTCGGCGGAGGAGACGATGGTAAGGATGCCCATAAAACTTCCAGCATTCTCATTGCCTCATCTAAAGCGAATTCTCGTTTCATTTCTAAAAGCAGCCATCTGTAGCAAAATAATAAATCGTCTGCCTGATGTAATTTGAGATAGGCATAAAACTCCGGGTCGTAATACTGTAAACCTAGAACAAAATAATAATTATTGTATCTTATTATAAAATTAAAATATTCCTTTGAAATATTCCATTCATACCTTCCGATAAATGTGCGAATTTAGTTGTCATAGCTATTCCATCAAGCATAAAATTGTCTTGGAGTCTTCTCATAAGTGCACAGAGGCATATGTAAGCTTGAGCTTCGTCTCGCATTGTTACCAAAAGAGGCGAAGCAAGATCACTCATCCCTTGGCAATAACTTACGCAAGGATGGTTTAAAGCATAGGTAGTTAAGATATTAAATAAACTTGCAGTATTTTGATTATCGTCTGAGCCACCGTAAAATTTATGATGCCGGTCGGTTCTTAAAACATCTTTACGGACCATACTTGTTACGTAAGCTAAAATAAAAAGATATTTTTATAAATATTAATCCTACCTCTAAAATGTATGAAAATTAAAAATCAAAATAAAAACCTAAATCGCCGATATTTTGCCCATTTTGCACGAGATTTTTCCATGCGTCTCTCAAGCTTATGTATTCCTGCGATTTCCTTTTCATATAATCCATTCTTTCCCGCCCCGACATTCCTTCTGGATAAACATTAAGTATATGCTTCCATACAACTTTTCTAAGGCTAGGCTCAATACCTCCAAAATAAATAGCTGCACGCAATTTTTTTGACTGTATAATCTGACCTATAGGATCTAAGTATTCACGAAATTCAGCGTCTGTTAAAGGTGCACGAGGTGGTTGAATGCTTGCTTGATTTGAGTCATCTCCAAAAGTACTTAAAGCTCTTTGTACATAATTTAATGTTTTCTCCATCTTCAAAAAAGAAAGTATCAAATAATTTAATAAATTTATTAAGAAAATTGAAAACTTTTACATCCTGTTGTTATTTCACATTACCTTATTCATAATAATAACAGGTAATCTGGGGGTCTTGTATGCAAAACCAAATTCTGGTCTTGTAGCCACATGTTGTACATTTTGATCCCAATCACTTTCACACTCACTTGCCTCGCCAAAAGGTTTTAAGTTGACTTGTAAGTAAAGATATGGTTCTGATGCACTACAAACACAAAAACCATGTTAGTATATATTTATTTAAATTTTTTTTATATTTATTATCTACCTTATGAAAGCTGCGTCTAAATCCCAATCTGATAATAAAAATAAATAAGTCTCTGCGCCGTAGTCATCTATTGCTCTATACGAAACTGTAAACTCCCTAAAATAAAAAAGAAGTCAATAGTTGAATAAAACTATATATTATTAATTGAACAATCGAAAATTAAAACAATTGATGCTTACCCTTTAATATCAAATGCCTTAATTAATATACTTTGAAGAACCTCAATTGATGTTATTTGTGGATCTACACTGAATTTTCTATACTCAGGTTGATGGCGAGTTTCACATTTCTGAAAGAATAAATATAATTTTAGTCTCTAAAAAAAAAAGATACAAAACACCCTATTTTTTTCATAAATGAATGTAATAATACCTTAACTTTAACTCTAACAGCTTCTCTCGGACAGCCAAACATATTGATGATAAACAGTCATCCACTTGATTATTGAAATGCATATCACAATGTTAGATAACTTATCCTATTGAAAACATTAAACTTGCAAACATCCAGCGAATTGCCACAGATCCTTATCTGAATCGTTTGACCACGGCTAGCCATACTTTTCACATACAATCAAGCCCTTCCACAGAATAAAACGGTCTCTCAAAGCCAGTGTATTATTTCCCCGGAGTGTCAGCAGCGAGCGAGTTATCGTTAATTTCTGTCTAATCTAAGCAGCAGGCGCAGACAATTAAGCGGCCCCAAACAAAGAAAGACCTTCTGCTTGTCGGAGCGTGAGGAGAGTCGAAGAGCCAAGGCGATTGAAAAGAAAAAACACAGCCCCCAAGTCCCGTACGAAGCTGGTCAGCTGGAGAAGTCACGTTGGGAAAGTGTCGGTTCCATTGTAGCGAGACAAAAAAAGCGAAGCGGGGAAACAGTTATACCGTGCCACTGGGCAATCGCGAGAGAGCGCGAAACTGACGGCAAAGTCCTGGCCGCGTGCAAGCGCGCACCCACACGCACTCGCGCGACTACGAACGCGCCGCGGCACTTTTATCTCAGAGCCAGTTTATATCGAGAGTTTATATCGGCAGGCTGTTCACGCGAATTATGTGCGAAAGCGCAGTGTGCGCGAGCTCTTTCGCGATTACAGCGAGCCGCAGGCCTAGGGGGAGGAATACGCACCATCAGTGCGTACCTTTCGGCCTCTGTGTACTACCAGTATAGCAGACACGATGGCGCGAGGGCATACGATATATATATGCATAAACGTACCTATGTTATGTGACTTTGCGTGTGCACAAGAAGAAACACCCGCAACAACCGCATAGCTAGTCTTGTATTTTATCGATACTGATTATTACAAGGGCATTGCCCATTGTTGAAATTTCGTCGGCTGCTCGTTCGCATTTTCTTGTCTGCTATTTTTTTCTATTTGCGTAATTCAAATTGATGATATATAAATGTTTCGCAAGGTTCATTCGCTCCGAACACGATGTAAAAATCTTCACGTATGAAAATTAGTTTTTTTAAGTAATTAAATTACGTGTACGCAATTCATGTATTTATGAAAATACATGAAAAATGGGGAAAAACATTTTCCTTTTTTTATAATTTTGCATGATAATTATACGTCGCTTTTTTATTGTAGAACCAGCTGTATGTCTACTTGAGGTCTATATACATTCTACCCGAGTATACAATTCGAGGTAGAGTAGAAACATACGCGAGTTTGCTCATACCTGCGGTTTCACGCCATAAAAGGAGTTTATAATAAAAGTTATTAAAAATCTAATTATTATAAAATAAGAACATAAAATATATTTGAAAAAATGGCTGATCCAGAACTGGACGAACTTCGCAAGCAGCGATTAGCCCAACTGCAATCACAATACAAGGTAAGGTCAATGAGATTTTTATTATTAATTTATTTAACAATTGATATTTGTTACTTGTTAATTGATTTTTCTCGTGGAAAAAGAGAAATTTTCCTTCTTCAAATACACTAGTTTAATGAGTCATGTTTGAATAGATAGAATATTTTATTTCTAATTTTTACAACTTTGGGGTTAAAGTTTGTGGTTAAAATTTTGGAGTTAAAATTTAATTTATGTTTAAATATGAAATCTAATAAAATAATTTCAGTTAAAATTGACTAGCATAATACACTAATTGTTTAAAAGTTTAATAAAATTGCCAATAACAAAAATAAGCAAAAGAATATATTAAATATTAAATAATATTAAATATATTTTTTACAAAGGGTGATAATGCATCAAATCAACAAGCTGCACAGGAAAAGCAGCAACAAATGGAAGAGATGCGAAATGTAATGCTTAGTCAGTGTTTGGATCAAGATGCAAGGGCAAGATGTAAGTTTATTTTAAATCTGCAAGCTATAACATTTTTCTTCATATTTTGCTTTTTCTTTCAGTAAACACATTGAGTTTAGGAAAGCCTGAAAAGGGAAAGATGGTTGAGAATATGATAATTGCTATGGCTCAAAGAGGACAAATTACATCTAAACTTGGGGAACCAGAGTTAATTAATATTTTACAAAGTATAAACAAACAAACTGCATCGAAAGCTCCTAGTGTTAAAGTAAGTTTCAATAAATAAAATTATGTATTTCTTTTTCAAATGACAAATTTTTAATTCATTGAATATTATAGTTTGACAGGCGCAGAGCAGCTTTAGATTCAGATGATGATGATTTGTAACATTTGCTTGAATTATAAATGAAATTATGTTTTTGTTCCAATAACTAAAAAATTCAAATGTGCATATATACAGGATAGGATGTGTAATTATGTGTATGGACATCATTATGTGATGTAAATGTAATTAAAACAAAAAAGATAGTGACAGATTTTTACACAAATCTAATTAAAACTTTATTAATATTTTTATTCAATAATGTTAAGTATACTTTCAAAATACACAACATTGCACATTTGTCACATTTACACAAACATCTTCACTTGATAAGTTAAAAAAGTCATGGTTTATTGGAATTATTGAATTTTTAACAATGGCTATTCTCCACATTTTCTGAAGATAACTTTTCTTATGGCAAGCATCATCTAGTCTTTTTTTATATGACTTGATCCTGTAGAATCTAAAAAAAAATAATGAAATAAATTAAGTGTTTTTTTAATATTTTAATATTTTTCAAACTTTTATTTAATAATTTACCTTCTTCTTCATCATCTGCGTCCAGTATATCTGGACACCAGATGTTATAACATATAAGTGACAAAAATCCAGCAGGTAAGCCAAATAACACTAAAGTCAATATTGGATTACCATACCACATTGAAGCAAGAGCAGATCGAGCTTCAAACCATGATCTGTATATCCTGACTACTAAACTATTGCCACCATATTTCTACAATATTCATGAATTTTCAAGATTAATAATTTTCAACAATACTGAAGTAAAAATGCATTGAAAAAAGAAAAAATATTACCGGAACAGTTTCACTTCGTATCTGTTCAAGGAATGCTTCAATTGATTCAGGAGTTAACTTTTCTGGCTCTTCTTCTGGAATATAATGATGATTTGTAGTTGAATTAATTACTATCAAACTTGGTAATGGTACAACCATCATTGCTATGCTATTGACTAGATCTGGATTGGCTATCCAACCAAATTGAAAGTGGCTAAAACAAATAAATATAAAATTAATTTTACAATTTTTCAAAATAATTTATATTAGTTATCTTAAAATTGAAAATTTACTCGTGATATTTGTCACGTTTCTTTTTGATCACAGATTCAACCATGTCTTTGAATTCCAGCATGTCTTCTGAAATTTCTTCCAACTGATTTTCTTCTACTACTGCTAGGACTAGATTTTTATTAGTTAAAAACAGTTGGTTGATGTTGCCTCGTGTAACTTTAGGGTAAGTTGGAAAACGCTCTGCATTAATCCATTTGTGTAAAGTTTCATTAAGTTTATCTCTATCAGTTATACTATGATCTACAAGTTAAAATAGAATTTTTGTTATTTTTTAATAAAACTAGATGATTTTTAAATAACAATTACAACCCACCTGTAAAATTATAGTGTACAGTTTCTTTATATACAAAAAGGGCAGGAGTTTTTTCAATTGGGGCATGTTTATCAACAACAACTGGATGTGATTGATAGAAAAATGCATGAGGCTGGAATACATTAGCAATCTCATGATATACTTCCTGAAATATTATTAAAACAAATTATAAGTTCCACAATTTCTATTGATAAAAACATTGGTAATATTTTTATTTGATGTTGAATTAACTTACCCAAAATGTTCCAGATCTTTCACCTACGTACAAAAAATATAAATCTCTATCTTTTTTTAAAGTATTAAAACTTATAGTTTTTGTGACTTCTTGAACTGGTGGACCACTTAATCTCAAGGCAAATTTAACAATTTCATCCCTTGTTCGATCACCATTATAAACAAATTGTTGATCACCTTTTAAGCTGCGAATAATATTAATTTTTAAATTTAAATTTATGATTGATTGTAATGTTTTAATATGTAATAATAAAATTCATACAACATGATTGTTGGATATCCCTTGATTTTAAAAGAGTGGGCAACATTTGTAAAACGAGTACAGTCTATCCTACCAACTCTAACTGGAGATGCATGGAGTTGTTGAGCAACATGGGACCAAACTGGTTCTAGTCTCTTGCAATGAGCACACCATGGTGCATACATCTAAGGCATTAAAAACAAATTTATTATTTTTGGCTGAATAATCATTTTTTTTCAATTAAATGATAGTTACCATAACCAGCCATTGCCCTTCTTTGTGGATTTCTAAAAATCTAAATGAGAAATATTAAAAATATTTGTTTTATACATAATAATTAAAAAATAAACAAATGATAACTCACTTGTCACTGAGTTCCAAAACTCTGGAAGCTGTTGAAATATTGACTAAAGCTGTAAAAAAAAACATTGGAAATTTAATAAAAAGTTATGTACAATTAAGTTTATTTTAAAATTATTTGCAGAAGTAAAAAAATAATAAAATTTTGAAAAAACATAAATGGAACAAACAAAACCACTTTTAACTTGTTTACCCGCATTCCCGAGTTTGTTTAAACAAATGACTATAGAACAGAGTTGTCAAAGTGAAGTGTTCGAAAAAAGGAGTCAAGTCGATTATCGATTGGTATAATAAATTGAGGTTATGATTTAAAATCTTCAGTTAAGCGTAAATAAAGTTTGTTTACGTATAGTTTACAAGGGTACTCACCATAGCAGAAAGTGAAAAACAAGAATTTCGTTGACAAAAACATTGTTTAATTATTGTCGAAGGTAAACAATACAGAATTGTAATCCCGATGCTTTTAGATTCGTGTCATGAATAAGAATTTCTCATTACTCAAAATGATCTATCAATTCCATATTACTCCCAAACAAATATTCACTCGTTTTTACAAATTTAGATGATACTTGTTGAAAATTAATCGATGCAACATCTTGTGTTTAGTCAGGAATAATAAATTTTTTTCGAGATAAAGCAGCAGGCAAAAAGCCAAAGCCCCATCTACATTACAGTGCACATTTTGTGCTAGTATACAATTTTGCTGGGTAATGTACGCGTGTGTGTGTATGTACGTGTGAAATACAAAAAATTTGTAATTTTTAATTTTAAGAACAGTTAATAGTTATTGTTCTTTTTAAATAAGGAGTGACTATAACAATATTAACTAACAATTAAATTAGGTTTTTTAAATTAAATATACATTTTAAATAACTGTGTGCTTATAAATCTTTATTTTTAATTAAAAATAGGACAAATAAACAATTGATCATTTGTGTTTATAGCCATTTACAAGTCTTAGTAATGATTGTGCCTTAAAATTTGTCATTTTTCTAAAAATAGATTGTTCATAATAAATATTTGTTTATTCCACTAATTGCAATTATGTTGTCTTGAAGTATATCTTTTAAAATATATGTATGCAAGAGTTCTGCAACATGGAGTAACAGATGATTGACATAGAAGATTCTTAGTATTATAAATATAAATCTGAGATTTGATAAGGTTCTAATATTTTTATTGTATCTGTTGACGCCTTCTAGCAGCTCTCTGTTTATCAAAACGCAATTCCATTTCTTCTAAAACTCTGGGAGTGTATCGAACTACAAGTTTAACTGAATTTTGTGCCTGTTTTAGTAATTCAACAGCTTTTTCATGATTCTCTCCTTCGACGCACTAAAACAATAACAATAATAAGCAAAAATTTATAATATTCAATCCTCTAATTGAAAGAATATTAAATCTAAAAAACTTACCACTCCATTGACAGATAATAGTTGATCGCCTCTTTTAAGACCACCATGTCTATCTGCTACACCCCCTGGTATAATCCTTGATATATAAATTGGTGAATTTTGCTCTTTACCTCCCATAACATTAAAACCAAGACCCTCATCAGTTTTTGGTAGTTCAACTACTCTAGGATGTGCATGACCTTCACTAGCTGCAAAAGCAGCTACTGTTGCCTTAGAGGTAGCCGATGCCCTTACATCTTGAGATCCCTATAAGCAGAACAAAATTATTCAATTTATTTTCTGCGTCATTACAATAAAGACTCAATTCAAGTGCAAAAATATTACTTGTATATCAATAGTGTTGTAAATGTGTTCATAAACTTCTCTAACAGCATGTAAAAAATCGCTTTGTAAAACTTTTTGTAAAGCTGCTAACTTGGTAACTGGAATTTCTCCACCTATAACAAATGAATTCATTTATAAATATAACATTTAATTATCAAATTTGAAAATGTTTGTGAAATTAAAACTTACTTTTTTGCAGCTTGTCTAATAGCTCAATGGAACGTTTGATATCTAGACACAGAAATGAAACAATTTATTATGCCATAACAAGATTATTCCTCTAAATAATTAAATTAAACTTACCTCTATCAAGACAGAGAGATTCTTCTACAACAGCCATTGTAGTTTCTTGATTGTTGAAATAATAAATTTTCGAGAAAAATTAAGCTAGAAATGCGTACTTCAACAACAAATCATTAGTTAAGTATATTTACGTCAATAGGTTATGTTGATTGAACGCAAAAAAGTAACAATTTTCCCTTGTATATCGAAAACAAAATAATCTTTTAACTCGTAAATAAACACAATATATGTTATTACTACCGATCCGAGTAACACGTTTAGATAAAGCAATTCCCAGCCAACTGCGCAATGTTTGGCAGTCACTGTGTCTGACAGCTGTATGATCGAACGCGTATGAGTGCACTGCACACGCATACAAAGCAAATCGCAGCGCAGAAAACTGGAAGACACACCCATAAGCAGATGGCGCTTTGCTTTTGAAAAAAAAGATTCAAATATTTATTATCGTTAAACGAACATAAGAAAATTGCATGTTTATGCCAGTGCGCATGAAAGGGACAATAAAAAACACACGCTAATTTTACGAAATGTTCTATTCTGTTTTATTTGTTCTCGTCGACCTGCTCTCGACAATAATCGACAGCAAATAAACTATAAAACTCTAAATAATCCATGAAAAAAAAAAACAAGATTAAAGAAGAAAATCGTTAAAAAATAATTTGTATAAATGCCGTAGTGTGATCGTTATCCACATATTCCTACAAATAATAAAAAAGGGGATAATGCTTGCAAGGTGATTATATAAAAATAAAACGTGTGTGCTCGTCGAATCTGCATTGTAAGTATATAAGCATATAGCAGACGGTGCGTCGTATGTATCGCAGGATACGTATAGTGTATCCGGCGTTCAATCGTAATCATGGTAGTCGGGCGGTACGCAGGTGGGCACGGGCTTGCAGGAGGACTGAGGACACTGGGCCTGCTGCAGGACGCAGGTGTAGCTCGGCTTGCACGGGGGGTCGAGGTTGGCGCAGGGTCCGCCCTTGCCCGCCCCGAGTTTCGCCAGGTCGCGCTGGCACGAGTCTGCGTCTGCGAATGAGAAATACAAACGCCAAAGCCGAGATATGTGTAGTAGGCTTGTGAAGCATATAATATCTGCTTGTGTCTTTTTTCTTTTCGTTACTTACACTCGACGCATTTGTTCTCCAAGCAGCAGCCGGAGCAGCAGTCCGTACTGTGAACGCACTGCGGGCAAACACACATGTATATATACAGTTTATAATAGGGTTATTGGAATATTTCGATTGGATTATTGACGTATACGCAAGGCAAGAAGTTTGCCTTCATCGAGAACGAACGAATTTATTTATCTTATCGCGATCGTCGCGCGCAAGACCTTTTTTTTTCTTCTTATTTAATTGATGCTCGAATAATCTGCAAAACTGCGATGTACATGTGAAAAAACACAAAAAAGCTGTAAACTCGGCAGCTAATGCGTTGCAGCGATCCATTAAAGTAATATCAAGTTCGACGCGTTACGTAATAAATCCAGCCGGAGCGCAAACATAGTTTAACATTTAGTCTAACGTAAATAAGGTGTACGGGAGGAAGCAGGGGGCAATTAGCCTATGCACACGAGTCATTCGAAAAATCTCAACAACGCCGCGGCGTATACAAGGCGCACATATACATATAACACTGTCTTATCATTCAACCCTATCACTTTCTCCGAAATATCTCCGAAAATCTATGGGAGCCATATTACTCTCTCTCGAATAATTTTCGGCAGAGTTCCCCCCAGCCGTCGTCGTTTCGGAAACGCATTTAAAGATCGTTTGCAGCGGTCGGCGCGATGTTTCAAAGCGATACCGGAGTTAGCAGAGGGGCCGTTAAAGGTATATTAGCGAGCCCCGCAGCGTAATATTTCCCATGGCTGTATATAATGTATAACAGAGTCAGGCGCGCGCAGGCTTTTAATAGCGAGTCTCTCGATTTCGAAAGGGACTTACGTCAATGTTGCTCTTCAAACAGGCGGTCTTGGGAGCGGCTTCGCCGAGCGCTAAATACGCCCCGAGCAGGACCATCAGAATCGATCCTCGCATGATGCTTGTGTACGCGAAATGTGGAAAAATAGAAGAAGAAAAAAAAAGATGGGAAAATGGTAACGGAGAGCAAGAGAGTGGTATTAACGCGGGCGAAATTGATGAGGAGAACGCGCGGAGCAGGCGCACACGGTGGCCGCGGTGCAGCCGAGTCGGATCGTAACTGGTTAACGCGCTCAACCTCGTTTCTCTCGCTATAGGTATCTATCGCTCTCTGTGTCCACGAGCACAGGCTCTTTACCTCATTATAAACGCTGCCCGCACTGTTTATTACGCACGCACACGGAAAAGCGGCTTTTTTTACCGTCCGGCCATATACTCCGTGACTAATAGCCATAGAGCGTGCATATGCTGCTCTCTCTCTTTCTCTCTTTTTATCTCTCTCTCTCTCTCTCCCTCCCTCGGTACTACTCGGGACTACTACTACTACTACTACTATTGTGTCCTTACATACGTCAAAATATACAAGCGTTATTTTTATAAGCCTGTTACGAAATACACAACGGCTATAAAATGTTTCACGTTTTTGATGAATTGTGCGGAGATGTATTCCGCGGTTGGATGGTAATTGTAGGTGAATTTATAAAAAGAATTAATGGAAAAGTAGTTGGACGTGTTTTATTGTTGTTTCTTTATTTTCGTTTATTATTAATACATTATAAATTGCGTATTATAATATACGCAAACGAGAGAGCGTCAATACGGAAAGAGAAATTTATCTGTTGTTTATGAAGAGAGTCTAGTGCGATCCCCGCTCTTTGCACGCCTCCAATCAATCGCCGTAATCTTACGGGAAATTTCCTATAAATATTGCTTTGGTTTCCGGTAAATAGGCAAATTTAACGATATTTATGGATATTGACGGGAAAAAAAAATTAAAAACGATGACTGACGTGTAGTTTTTTGAAATGCAAATTTTTCTATAATATGCTGGCAGCTTTCTAGCTTTATTTTTTTTTAATAATTATAAAACGATTATTCAATAAAAAGTTGAATAAAAAACAGGAGTGATCGTACTTTTTTAAAGAATAGAATAAAACTTTTGTTTTTTAAACATACTGGTTAGCATTTAAAAGAAAACCTTTTAACCAAAAGATTAATCTAAACCAAAAAAATTGCTAAAAATAATAACGTTTAATTTTCGGTAAAACTCTACCCCAAAAGTAAATTAAATTTTCGCTAAAGAACCTATGGAACACGTTAGCGAAGTTTCTACATGACTTGCCGAGCCAAGACGCAGCGCTGGCTACATTGTTATCGTACAGTGAATCATTTTTTAAGTTTACCCGTAAGTACGCACTACACTAATAATGTGAAATGCATCAAGGGTCATTGATAGTTGTTTTCCTCGACTGTGCATTCTTGTACTAAGCAACGCAATAATTTCTATGCATGACCGCGTGCACTTCTCATCAATTTGACAATAAAAAGTGAAAAATGTACTTTCTTTTGTTTTTCGAATGAATAATTTTAATATTTCTTTTTTCTACGCAAATAAGCCGCGTTAATAAAGTTACGTATATAACACCTTTCCAACAAAATTTTTAACTTTTTCATGTAGTCGTAATGCATCGGTAACAAATAGCTCTTCTCGTATAGTGACGCGTAATTCATCATATCAATAAAACAAGCTCACATCATATTTGTATATACGCATATTCAAAGTGTATCGATAAATTAGTTCTCGACATTACCGCGTTCTTAACTCCAATCTTCCGAATAAAAACTCTATTCGTAATTTAACTTTTCAATTAAATTTGATCAAACATCACATTTGCCAACAATATGTTCCAAAATTTTCCAAAGCCATTATCCCAACCCATCTTCCCCCCAAACTCCCAAACAAAATCCTCAAAGTCAGTGCACCATACAAATGCCGCGCATTACATCGACGAAAGTGCCGATAGCAGCGTGTCCCTTGTCAAAATTCCTCAAAAGAAAGTCAAACTAACCCAGGTACATATGACAAAGGTCTCACTCATCCCAGGGAAAGTGGAAGTTAACGAGACACTTATCAACGGCTCCCGTCTACCTCCCTCATCCCCCCCAATAGGCATCGCCGCCTAATCCCTGCACAATCGTCAATTAACGCTTGATTAGTGGTCTCGGGGTATTTAAGGGGCCAGCGCATCCAAAACTGCATCCAGTCCACCAAAGCTCCTCGTAGCCCTCCAGCCCATCCAGACAACCGCAGAACACTCCCAATTACTCCACCATGCATTACTCCATGACTCTCGTCGGCTCGGTCCTGCTGGCCAGCTTAGCCCTGACCCAGGCTGTGGCGCTGAAAAACTCGGTCAACCTGGATCAGTCGAATTCGGAGGTCGGCCTCGTCGACACGAGCAACGGCCTGACCGTGCAGAGCGGCTACGAGGGCTACCTGCTGTCGACGAGCCCCGACAAGCCCGTCGGCATTCACAGCCTCCTGCTGTCCAAGTTCGGCACGATCAAGAGCATCGTCGTACCGGCAAGCAAGTTCCTCCTCGCTTACGGCGTTAAAGTCGCCGCTATTGCCATTCACGTTATCGTCGTCCTCCTCGTTGGCTTTGCCGCGACCAAGGCGCTTTGCACCTACACCACCGTATGCGCAACTGCTGGCGATGGTTTCAACTTTATCAAGGGAAAGGTATGTCTCTTCGTGTTTTTTTTTTTTTTTATGTAATTTGCTTGTTTTTTTTTTATTGATGCTCTAAAGTTATACGTGGATAGAGAGATAAGCCAATCAGTTTCCTCTCTTGGTCGATTTTGCATAAGAGACAAAGTCGTGTGTTTCGTAAAAATAAGCTGGGTGAACGAAACCGAAAATCCCAAGCGTTTGTATAATCGTCAAAGGCGAGAACGTAACAAGCTCTTCTCGTGAAAAACAAAGAACTCGAGTTTCAAAAGCTGTAAACACGTCTCTATGTTAACGACGGCACGCTTGTACATATTGCTCCTAAACAAAAAGAAAAGAAAAAAAAACACATTCGTATGCTAATCTGTCGCCATTGTTAAATCATCGCTTTTTCTCTTCCAGTTCGTAAAGGATCAAGTCAAAGATCTCGCCCGCACGTACATGACGCCGGAGAACATGGAGTACGCCACGAAATTGGTACAGAGCGCCTTCGACAAGTACCAGAAGAACAATTAAGTCGAGAGCGAAAAGATAAAAGCGACACGGAGGAAGCCCTGTTATAACGTTCATCGGTGATCGGGCACCAAAAGCGATTCTTTCATCCAACTCATCAGCGAGAGCCGCTCTATTTATTTTAGTCGACGTTATTTATTTAACCGCGGCGTTAAAGTTCGAGCTTGCGCTCGAATTTTATTTTATTTATGATCGTGACATAACTTTTCTAATATTTATATAAACATACATGTGTGGCATAAGTTGTACAAAAAAAAAAAATCCCCCAAAAAAAGAAAATAAATGGAATTTCATCGAACAAATATATACAAAGAGTCTTGTGTGTACATTTGCCCAACAAAAAAAAAAAAAGTGAAAAAACTAATATATAAAGAGCGTTTGAAAGGACTGAGAATTTGTGATACGCGTGTGTGCGAGAAAGAGCGAGATAAAGTGATTGCCGGGAGAGGCTTAGCCAATCGGCAGGCTTGCTCTCCCTACCTCCGCGCGATATTCTCCAAACGAGTATAGGTCCGGAGCGAGTTTCGCGCAAGCCGCGCGCACGGGAGAGTCAAGTTTTATTCAAGCCCCAGAGAGCTCGTCGCACACACGCGCCACGATGACGGCGCACAGGAGCAGGCGCACAGGTCAGTCGACTTTATTCGATCTTTACCGATATCCTCCTTTTTTTTCGATAAAAAAGAAATTCCTTACGCACACCCCCAAACGACTTGCATTAGAACAATCGAAGAATCGCTTTATAATCGCAAAGTACATCGGGATATTCTATTTTTTTTTTTATTTCAATTTCGGAGAGCAATATATAACTCGGCAATTAGAAACAATTTCGCTAGCTGTCTCTGGTTAATGAAGGCTAACTGGGAAAGACCAGCCGAGAGAGATACGTGTAAGTACCGCGTTTACGGTGTGTATAAGGCATAGGCGCGGATCATCGGCACACATGCTCTCTTATCCTTCGTTCACTCTCTCTCTCTCTCTCTCTTACTCCTCTCGTCGTCTTCTTCTTCTTCGCTGCCCCCCAAGTGCGCAGATCCAAGGCCACAGCTGGTCGTTTCACGGCGTGTTCGCTGTGCGCATATTTCGTATGCGGTACTCGCGCTCGTTCTGCTTACAGATCGTTACTTTTGACAAACAAAAGCTTTTTTTTCGGCCAATCGCTTGGATTTTAGTTTTCGCCTTTTTTTCTCTCTCTCTCTCGCTTTTATTCTACGCACCAGGAAGTTTAAATTTATCGCGCGCTCGAGTACCCTTTTTTTTATTTTGTATCTTTATTGTCGTCATGAGCATAGCGGTAACGGTTCTTTTTGGAAAAACCCTGACTCCGCGCTTCCTTTCTGGTCTAATTTTGTCTAGTGATAAGCCTCGGGAATGAATGCTCTATCAGATTTCCCAGTAAGCGCGAGACGCGCGTTTAAAAAACTATTCTTTTTTTCTTTTCTCTCTCTCGAAAAAAAGGCTATCGAAAGGTTCGCATTATTTTTAACGAAAGACGATAAATAATAACGTCGACGCAATTGTTAATTTAAGTACGAAATTATCAGCGGAGTTTTTTCCCCCGTATTGTCTCGAAAAAAATTCATGAGTAGCTTCATTCATTAAAAAAAAATAATAAATCACAAAAATCCTTCGACTATTACGAAAGTCGAATAATAAGCTCGTTGTTTGTCTAATGAATGGGCGGACGTGAAAATGAATGAAAAAAAAAATTCCAGAATGGGTCATACTGGCGATCTTAATCATCGCAATAGCGAGCGCGTCAGGCAGAAGACGGAGTATCAGCAGAATCAATAGAAACGTCAACGGGAAGCCCCAGGATGACATTGACAATTACGTGCCGTATCAAGGCGAGAAATACAGTAGGTTCGACTGGGGCCTTTTACAGGTAAGCCGATGTTTATTCATCTCTTTTATTTTTTCTTTTTTTTTAATTGTCTCTTGCCGATCGTCATTTGTTCTCCAAATCACGTTAAAACGTTGAATCATCGATTTTGCCGGCTGTGCGGTTCATTTAACTTGATGCTGTTGTTTTATCTTGGCGCAGAATTTGGCGAAGAGAAACAGCGGGAATTTGCTGTTCTCACCGATATCCCTGAAACTGGCCTTGACCCTTCTCTACGAAGGAGCCCAGGATGAGACGGCACAGGAGTTGGCTACGGTAATGAGCCTGCCGGTTGGCATATCGGCAACGCGCGACAGGTTTCGCACTGTGCTCGCTTCGTTGCAGGTAATTTTGTTTTAATTAGTACGACGAATGCGTCAATCAATTGAGTAACAAAATGATGAGCTGCGTTATAAGCGTTGCGTTGGGACATTGGAAAAATTTTATTCTTCCTTTTCTATTCGAAGGAGAAAAATCCGGAGTACACGCTGAACTTTGGTACGCGGCTGTTCGTCGACCAGAGCATCACGCTCAGGCAGAGATTCGCAGCGGTAGCAACGACCTGTTACAATGCCGAGGTGCTCAACGTCAATTTTTCCGATGCCCAAGTGACGCTGAACGCCGTTAACGATTTCGTGAGCAACGTCACGGATGGACACATATCGAAATTGATCAACGACGGTGAGCAGTGATAGAGACGTTGAGCGCTTTATGATTATTCGAAAAAAATTGTTTCCCCCTTCGCACACAGATGTGCTTGTGCATCTGTCGATAAAGGCAAAAAAAAATAAGCACACGTGACTCATTAATTATTCATTTGCAGGAGCGAGCTTGGAAGACGCTCTGATGCTCGTTGTTAACACGCTCTTCTTCAAGGGTCATTGGCATCGGAAATTTTTTTCGCCCAACGACACCAAAGTCGATCAGTTTTACACCCAGGACAATGGCTACGTTCAAACTGCCTACATGAGAACGAGCAAAAAGTTCTTCATGACCTACGCCGAAGATTTGGACGCGAAGATACTTCGATTACCTTATGCCGTAAGTCCAGGGGCTGTTGTTCGATTCAATTTGTTGGATTTTTATTTAAATTGGAATTATTGACTAATGTGCGATGGTACGTTGAAAAGGGCCACAAGTACTCGATGTTCGTGATACTGCCGCAACAGCGTGACAAGCTGGGCGACCTTATCGGCAAGTTGACGCCCTACGTCATGAACAAATACATGCTGCTGATGCAGGAGGTTGACGTTGACGTGATGCTGCCCAAGTTTAAATTTGAATTCACTAGTCATCTGGAAGAGACTCTTCGCGCGGTAAGATTAAGAAATTTCATTTTTAATCGCATCCGAGTTTTTTTTTTAATTTTTACAATTATTTTTTATAGATGGGCATTCGCGACATTTTCACCGAATCGGCGATTTTGACTGGAATAATAAAGTCGAAAACGACGAATAGACGACTGGTAGTGTCGGATGTCGTTCAAAAATCTGGAATCGAAGTTAACGAGGAGGGAACGATGGCTTACACGGCCACAGGTAAAGTATTTGAATAACAAAGCGACGAAACTTTTAATCGAGCGACGTTAAAAAACGTAAATTAAACGAGAAAAGAGCAAACAATCAATTTAATGAGGCATTAATAATTTTCTGCATCTTTTTTTCTGCAAAAAGCCAATATTTACCTCCCGCGGCTGACATTGAATGACTTTCTTATGTTAAAAAATGCGAGAGTAATGTTGATAGCGTTGAAACCTTTTTAAAAAATCGATTGTTTTCTATATGCGTTGTAAATTCTAAAAGAATTTTTACCGAATTATTTTTCATCTTGAAAGCGGGAAAGATTTATATTAAATTTAATTCCGTAGATTACATAAATTACTGGGATAATGTGCTTGAAAGAAAAAAAATCGTGTTAAAATCGTAATCTCAAACTCGTAAATGTTTACAATTACTGTATCTTTGGCATTTGCAATTTAAAAAAAAATGTAAAAACAATTTTTACAAAAAAGCTCGTGTATTACACAAATATTAATCTCCAAATCTTGCATTTGACTTTCAAGCAGTTTTCAAAATATATACATACGTATTATTTAAATTTATGTACTTCAATATACTCTCTCATCACGCGCGTTTATCATAACACAAGCGGTACAGAGCAATGTAAAAAAGCAAAGAATGACATATGAAAAATAAGCTAAAAATACAACGACGATTACTAACAAACTCTCTTCTACAACATATTTCGCATATGTAAAGAAACAATTCTGGGTGAATCTGCAGAAATTGAGATCGTCAACAAGATGAGCGACGAAACCTTCCACGCGACCCATCCGTTCGTCTTTTACATCGAGGACCAGAGCACCGGCACTATGCTCTACATGGGCGTCATAAATAATCCCCTGGAGGAGAGCGGAATTACCAAAAGCCTACCGCAAGCACCGGTTGCAGAGCCGCCGACGAGACTGGGTACTTCCGATGATGAACAGCTCGAGTCAAGTATGCGCAAATTTTTTTAAAAAAGATAATAATAATGATCATTCCCCTGGCATCGTATTCCCTCGTAAATTTATTGTATATCGAGGGACGAAATCTGTATATTTAAAAAAAAAAAAAAAGAAAAAAAGAAGTCACAAAACTCGAGAGTTTAGTCTCCGCACTTGAACACGAACGATATCGGCACGTTGTAAGGTCTACGAGCTAACTGTAGTTTAAATTGTAGCTTCTTTTTTCGTAAATATCGAAGCATAGAAGTGTTTATAGGAAAGTGGAGGGGAGAATAGATGAGTAGATGGGACGGGGTATAGCGACGGAGAGGGGGGAGAGGCTGGATCGTGGAGGGGATAGAACGAGTCATCGACAGATTAAACGGGGCGACAAGCTTTTTCTCATCTTTCTTTCGCGCACGATTTATGTGTCAGTCGGCGGAATCGAAGCGAGCCGCTCGCATCTCTCTCGATTTCTCGGTTTTGTGTACGTGTATACAACGTATTATATAGACACAGACGAAGCGGACACACGCTTATAAGCGGGAAGATAGAAAGAGAGAGGCTACGTTTCGAGAGTACACACAAATTTCGTAGTACGAAATGGCAGCGCCATTAATTTCGATCGCAATCATCGGGGTCATCGCTACGGGTACGATAACTCATACCTATTTACTATTCAGCATTTAATAGCTCCTTTTGCCTTTGATAAATATCTCGGGAGAGAGACTCGCCAACGTCATTGTCATGGAGCAACGACAGTACTCGAATTTCATTCTTTTTTTGTTTTGTCGTTTTTTCTTTTTTCAATATATATACGAATTAATTTTTATTTTTTGGTAAATCAATATTTTATCATTATACCTATACCGTTGTATTAAATCTGATGGCCGAGCGCTATTTATCGACTGTACATATCAACAAATTCTGTGTCTGTAACCTTTAGCGCCGTATTTATTATTGCAATGTGTTACGCGGATAAAGTGGACTATTTATATAGAAAGTGCGTAATTGAATCAATAGTTGTACGCTCTCGGTACAAAAAGGCGTAATTTTATTTGTAAAAGTGATACAATCGATTAACGAGTATATAGAGTTAAGAAAAAAAAAACATAACACTTTATTATTTATAGAACAGAGTGTTATTGCGATTAGCTTACATAACGTTAATATTTCTTGCAATACTTTAGTCATAGGAAGAGAACGGCACATCAAGCCGGGCTTATTTAAAACCAAATCGTGCGGTTCTTAATGTTTTTCGGCCAGCAATTTTTGCACGTTTAATCGAACACGCGCACGTACGATCGTTTCGACGCACTTGTGCAAATCGAAAGACAACAATGTTCATATGCGTGTAGAGAGGCGTTTTTAATTGCCGGCGTTAATTTAGCATTCATTTTTTTTCCTCATATTCGACTTTTCCTCGATTGCGCAGGAAAGAACGAAATCTCGGGAAAAATGTTGATGAATTTACATTGTTTTGTCAATTTCAGGTGGAATAGTCGCGGGAGTGACGGGCTACGAGGAGCGTTACAATTATTTCAACATCGAATTATTGCAAGTACGTATGACAAATGAAGTAAATGTAATATATCGATGTGTATATATATGATTAATCGATCAATGAATTGTTTTGCAGCAATTGAACGAAGCAGAGCCGGGTAACGTATTGGTCGGCGCGTCGAGCATCAAAACAGCATTAATGGTTCTGGCCGAGGCAGCTGCCGGGCAAACGCGAGAGCAAATATTGTCGAGCCTGAGAATACCGGCGTTCAAGAATGAATTAAGAAAAGCAGCCGATTTCTCGCTTGATCATTACAAGGTAGATATACAGATATATTGCCGCCAGACCCGAGTGTGATTTAATACACCAAAGAGACGGAGAAAAAAAAAGGAACGTTAATTCGGTTATCTATTAACACGATGTTTCGAAATGTTTTTTTCATTTTTTTTTTTAGGATCCAACGGGTGTCACCGAGTTGGAAAGCGCCATTAAGCTCTGGCTCAACAAGGACGTGGCGTTTAATAAAAATTACAGCGACGTGCTGAGGAGCTACTACAAGTCCGACATCGAGTCGGTGAATTTCGCCGATTTCGCCGGGACGGTGAACCTTATCAACCAGTGGATAAACAAGTTCACTCACGGACGCATAAAGTCACTCACCGACTCGAGTAATACATATTTTTAAATCGAAAATGAAAAATGAACGAGCGTTATAATGTTGCTATTGAGTAATGCACGTTGTTGTTTGTTAAGGATCCGTGTCAGCTGACTCGAAGCTCCTACTGACGACGTCGGTCTACTTCAAGGGAGCTTGGGTCAACGCTTTTAATAAATCCGACACGAGGAAGCGCTGCTTCAACGTGCCGAAAGTAGGATGCCAACAAGTCATGATGATGGAGAGCGTCGCTTATTACAAGTACGCCTACATTTACGCCCTCGACGCCGAAGTCATACTCATACCTTACGCGGTTAGTAGAGAATTTTTTTTTTTTTTTTGTGACGTTGGGTTTTTTAAAAGAGACCGTTTTGTGTGATGTAATGCTGCTTGTGTTTCAGGGTGGCAGAATAGCCATGATGGCGATGCTGCCTAGGGTGGCCGGAGTTCAAGCTCTGCAGGATCTGTCGAGAGACATCGCCTTCACGCCGATACCCACGATATTGTCGACCCTCCAAGAGACCGAGGTGCTACTGCAACTTCCGCGTTTCACCATCAATAATAAATTGAACGTCCAAGACGTTTTGGCTAAGGTGATTGTTTGCTTTTAGTGCACTGATTTTGATGCTTTGACGCTATTTTGTTTTTACTTACCTTGACTTTTTGTTTTTGTACTTCAGTTGAGGATCACGGATTTGTTCGGCGACAAGGCGAATCTGAGCAACGCCTTCCCCAATGGCAACGTCAAAGTCGGTAGTTTTGTGCATAATGCTCAGATCGAAGTCAACGAGGAGGGTACCGTTGCCGCTGCTATTTCAGGTATACTGACATAAAACTTTCTTTTTCCTTTTTGTTTTTTAGGAAGTTGAAGATAATGTATACGAGAAAGAAATACTCGTCGGAATATTAATCGGGCGTCGATTAATTTGTGCTTATCGAACATCGAAAACTACACGGCTTTTAATTCGCGCAACGATATTTTTCCTTGTGAATTTATATATATACATTCACGCGGCTGACGAATTTGAAAACATGATTGATTCAAAAGAAAAAAAAAAATTCGAATAGAGAGATGAAGAAGAAAATGAAAAAAAAAATAATAATGGTACAATCGCATTAATGAGCTATAACAAGCCGGTATAAAACAGGACACACGATGCTCAATAAAAGAAACGATAGAAATATGCTAATGAGAAGGTGGGATTGAATTGAAAAATGAAAAAAAAACACAACCTTTTGCAGAGGCCGCTGTGATACCACTAATAGGCTCGTCCATGCCGGCGTTCCGCGCTGACAGACCATTCCTCTTCTTCCTGCTGGATCTCCAAACAAATGGCATCTTGTTTGCCGGCCGATATGCTCAGCCGGAGGATGATGCCACCCTCGCCAAGCCCAATTGACTCGATCACTTCAAAGACTGGTTATATTAATATTACACACGTACACGCAAGCACACGCGCACATGTCCGTATGGCTCGTAACGCTGTTAACAATAAACAAAGAAGTAAGAAGACGAAGAAGAAGAAAACAAGTGTTCCTACGACTACATTCAAATATATACAATAAATGATATAATCGATGGATTTTTTTATTACTCACCTGTTGTTTTTCTTATGTTCTCAAAAAATGCAGAACAGCATGGGTTTGTAATAAGTAGGTGCGTATCAAATCGGTAAAAAGAAGAGAGAGAGAGCGTAAGGAGGAAGGCGGGGAGCTCGCGCGCGTGTGTGTATATTATATCTATAGAAGTGTAGAGGGTACATACAGGGACGGAAGCGGAACGGAATACGTTGGACCCGTCACGCTAGGCCGTGCTTGTGTAAAATCAGCCAAGTATCCCATGGATAACGTTACTCGCTGACCAGGCCCCGCTGTCATAGCGCGTTCATTAACGGCCCTCCTTCCCCCCCCCCCTTCGCCCCTAAGCTTACCACGCGTATCCTCAAGAGAGAGGGAGATCGAGCCGCTATGCATGTGTACGAGCCCAATGAGGATTACCCGCCTTTACTCCAGTTTTCATTATTATTATCATCGTCTTCTTCGCTTCTCCGTCATTCGCGACTTCTTCTTCTTCTTCTTCTTTATGCTTGCGCAACTTGTCATTACGCACGGAAACATAACTTGAGGCTCATTAGCCTTTGACTCGACGATGTCTGGGATCTTTTTTTCTTTCAACCTTTTTGTTTTTTTTTTATTTCCTCTTTTTTTTTCTAATTTTCTGTGAGCTTTAGCATTAGCGAGCTCGGGCTTTAAACGCCTTGGGAAATTAAATTTACGCGAATGTGGCATTGCGCGCTCGGTTTCCTTTATGCGTGTATATATATATATATTCGCGTTGCTCAAGACGCGCTTACTTTCTAAATAATAAGCGAAATAGCTCTCGGTAGGTTTTATAGTTACTGGGTTATGCAGCAGTGATAACCGTGTATGTGTACGGATTAACATTGTGTCAAAACGAATAAATCTGGGGCTGGAAATTCTTGTTCTCGTTTTTTTTATTTTTTATCGTCGCAAGCCAACACAATTATATACACATTGTGAGAATCTCGAGCTGAACCGGAGGTGGTTAATAAGCCGCGCGGCAACGATAATTTTAATTCGACGAAAAAGAACGATAAAAAAGAAAGAAGAGTTAGCGGGATGAAAAAAAAAGCGTAGGCGAAGGGAAGGGCCAGAGGTAGCAGTGGTAGTGGTAGACGAAGAAGAAGAAATTAGTGAAAGCTATAAAAAGCTCTTAACAATGACTCGGCTCTCCCATAGGCGCGCGGCTCTGCTGGCATAGCCACGGCTCTTTGGCGAATAGTTTCGCGCGGCTATATGGCTTAAATTTCAAGAGTCCATTGGTTGCGTGGCTCAAAAGCTCGAATTGCGGAAGAAAGGAATGAAGCAGAGGGAGAAAGAGAGAGAGGAGAGTGCAAGAGAGTAAAAGAGAGAGAGAGAGAGAGAGAGAGAGAGAGAGAGATGGATGTTGGCGGGGGAGAGCGAAAGAGAAGAAAAGATCGGTGATTCACGTTTACCGGCTCCTCGCGAGGATGAAGAAGAAGAGAAGAAGGTGGGAGGAGGTGGAGGCCGGGGGAGAGGGCTATCAAGCCTCTCTCTCTCTCTCTCTCTCGGGCAAGGGCTACAAAGGCTGGGTGTATAGGAGTCGGAGGAGGCGCTTTTATGCCTGTTTCCCTCCTTCTCCATCCTTCTTCTCATGCCTATGAGAAATCTCTCTTCTCTCTGCCTCGGTAGAACGAGAGAGAGAGAGAGAGAGAGAGAGAGAGAAAAAGCTCCTCGCTGCCGCTGCTCCTTCTATACTACTCGTCGACTGTCCGTGTTATATACCTATATACGTATTATCCTGCGCGCTTCCGTGGCGCATAGGGCCTCCACCTCCCTTCCTCCCGCCCCTCTCCCTCTCTCTTTCAAATTCCACCGAGAGGCACACACCAGCAGCAGCAACACAGCGGCGGCGGCAGCACACCAGAGTCTTTTTATTATTGCCAACTTGAGTATCGGGCCGCCGTATATAGAAGTTCCCCATCTATATATACCCACCCTCGCTCTTTCTCACTCACTCAGCCTCTCTCTCTCTCGCTCGCTCGCTCGCTTGCTCTCTCTCTCTCTCTCTCTCCCTGGGAGAGCTGCGAAAAATTCTTTCGCGCACCGGAACGAGTATTACAGGCCCCCATTCTTCAATTCCCTTGAATCACCGTAAAAATGTTGGTCAGATCCCCCCACACCCCCCACTTCATGCACTCCCTCTTCCTCTCTCTCTCTCGGCGCTGTGCTGGCCAGTCCTCTCTCTGCTCCTGAACTAATCATCTCGAGCGATCTTCCACTTTGCTGCTACTCTTCTTTTTTCACCCCTCCCTCCCTCTCTCTCTCTCACTTTGATTTCTTTTTTCTTTCTTTTCTTTCATCTTTTTTTTCCTTTATTCTTTTTCCAAGTGAACGATCGAGTCCTGGTCGTTCAAAATATTTGAATTTTATAACGATACGCACACGCACACATGCGGAGTCGCTCCTTTCTCGCGCGATTACGAATCTGTATACCGAATAACCGAATGGGTCATCCAACGCGTTGTGTCCGTACACATACGCGTGTGTGTATGTATACGTATGTATTATAGGTTTACTTATATACGCGCGTGTGACGAATGGTTATAAATATAGAGTCGAACTGGGATACTCGGCGGCTTGACTTATAGCTTGGGAAAACAATAAACTGGGCCGTTCGCTGCTGCCGCTCGGTCTCGCTCCCTCTATGCAGTGAGAGAGAGAGAGAGAGAAAGATCCATCTACATAGATATACAGAGAGAAAGAGAGTCGCAAGAGAGAAGAAGAAGAAGGCGAAAAGTTCGTAGGTCTCTCTCTCTCTCTCCGAGTCTCGTTACGTAAGTCCACAGGATTATTACGACTGATGCGGCACGAGATTGGCACTTATCCAGCCGAAGCGGCGGCAGAAGTCGCGAGTAGGTGGTGGTTCGGGTCTCGCGGGGCCAGGACGAGTAGGTAAAGGAGGGGGAGGGAGGGACCGGAGGGCAAGTGAAAGTCCAAGCGCAGGAGGAGTCTGCAGCAGTCCCCCCTCCCCCTCGTCGTCCTGTCGTTCTCTGTATGTACCAGCTGCATACGTATGTATGTATGTATGTATGTATAGAGTCGCAAAGCGAACGACGACGAAGCGAGAGAGCGCCCGCCGCGAGCTTTGGCCCCGCGGAAAAAGGGGCAAGCATCCAACGACTCCGCTATATACTACCCTTTACCCCGCGGAGTTCCCCCCCCCTCGATCACCTCCTCCTCTTTGGCACTGTGCCTCTTATATACACCGCCGGCGACTTTCACGGAAATTACGGAGTCTTCGCGTCTGTCGATGCGCCTACTGAATTATCCCCTCTCGCGCTCTCGCAGCGTGTGATATCCGACAGCTATATATGTACTTTTTCCATTGCGGGTTATATTGGTTAATAAGTCGATTTTGGGTGGAATAATTACGCGGTTTAATCGGTGTTTAATAAACTAGTCGTTTAGGTTTTTGTCTTTATTGACATATTACATAGTTGTTGCGTTGATGCACTGCGGATATTTAAATGTTAGACATATAGTAGAGATGTGAGTAAGGAACGAGGAATTATTGCACGGCTTTACGTTGAACAATAATAAAGATCGTGAACAGAAGGAAAATGATGGCTGTGCATACTACTTTTCGGATAGGCTTTACTGTAAATCGATAGAGGGATGGGGGCAAAGTGTACAGAGAGAGAGAGAGAGAGAGGTAAATGATTATCGAACAAAGTGCGGTCGGACACGTACGCTCATTTTCTAAAGCTAATGGAGGAGAGCTCATAAGAGGTGTATACGCGTAAGAGCCGTGCCGACAGATAAGTGTAATCTAGCGATGTTACTGTACTACTTTTCAGCCTATGCATATACGTATACGCGTATATGGCATTGTCAACGGCGCCTGCATCGAGACATAAGGGTCATGGAAATTAATCATTAACATAACTGGAAGTTACACTTGGATCCGGCAACTGTCAGTTACACCTCACGTTCCGTTAGCCACCTTATAGCCCTCCCTTCCATCCACCGATATATATACGTGTATATGTGCGTTCGCTTCTTTTTTTTTCTCTGTCTTCTGCCAAGTATGGAGTACAAATTGTATATATACGGAGAACAATTTGGAGAACGACTTGTTTAATAGACAAGTGGACAAAAAAAGGAGGGATCTATCATTATTTCCAAGTATTAATTGAATGATACGTTATGGGAGGATTAAATGTTTGTCGTGTAAATAAAATGATGAAAGAGCGTATAAAAGCCGAAAATACAATATAACGGGGAACGGGGGGGGGGGGAGGCTTAAATTAATTAACGTCACGATAATCGGGCCAATTGATTGGCTTGTCTTGGCTGCTGATGTATTAGTTTCAGGACTGCGCGTCGCTTTCCTTGGAGCACACCCGCAGGAAGGGGGGGGGGAGGACGTCAGTCAAGTGCTTTCATCCTCCGTCGCGCGCCCCCCGCGCCTCTGCCCCTCCCATGCGTACCCGCGGCTCGAATTAGAGCCCCGACACAAACTTGATGTTTTCTTTTCTTTGATGTTTATTGTGGGTAAACAATATTAACGCGTTCACGAACTGTTTTTTAAAGCTTCGGAGCAAATGTTCGGTGCTTATTTTTTCAGCGACTATTTTTAACGGGCTTTTAAATATACAAATTTTTGGTGGTTTTAATGAGGAAAGTCGTTACGGGTGATAAAAGCGTCCTGATTTTTTTTTGTTAAGATCAGGGGGTAATAATAAATGAATAAGGCGAAAGAAGTATCTTTGAATGTATCGTTTTAATCGTTCACTGTCGCTCTTTGACAATTTTATATTGACAAATTTGTCTATTTACAATTCATTTCTTCTTTAATATAATAATGATACAATAATATTAATTAATCATAATTGTACACGGCTACTACAAATATACAGATTTGCATTTGCTTTTCTTTCTTTACAAAAAGTTATAATCTACGAAGTCTTTACAATGCTTTTTCACTTAAAAATTAGGCGCAAATTGGGATACGGAGAAAAATAATTGATCGAGAGACGAAGAGAGAATTCAACCTTGGTGAGAAAACAGTGCGCCGTCTGTGCCTTTAATTTCTCGATCGAGACGAACAGAAAAAAAATATCTATAATAAAAACGTTTGAGAAGAAAGAAATGGCACTTCGTCGCGCGTGAGGTGTTTTTTCACCGAGGTTTTGCAAGGTATTTTAAGGATAGTAGAATGATGTACAATGGAGAAAGGATGTGTAAGTACAAAAATGACAAGAGCGTCGTTACGTATTTTAACAGTAAATCGCATAATTGCCTTGTCTTGGTAAACTATTTTAATCACTTTTTTCTTGTATCCTTCATTCGCTGCTCTAGAAACGAGGGATGAAGAGTTGGCTGTAGGACCATGCATCGACCCTATTTTTTTTTTTTTTTGGATAAAGTTGCAGATGCGATAAGTCCCAAGTCTGACTTTAATATTTATTAATATCTTAAGAGGAACATTAATGAATCTTGGTTCATCATCGTTATCTTTATGAATCTCGTCGTCGCTATCGTCATCGTTGTCCGATATTTCATATCATCTAACATCGTCATGATCATTATCACCAACAATATCATCATCAATATTATTATAAATAAATAGTTACGCATCGAAAAATCGCACAATAACAAAACAGTCGTCATTAGTCGTACAAACTATGATTACGGAACTAGCAGGCTTGGCAGTGTGTGAGAAAAAAAATGTTACGGATCGATGAAAGTGAATTTTGGCTAGAGAAGAAAAAAAAATTAAGAGGCAGAGAGATACATGTGCGTGTTTATGTACAAAATGTGGGCCTGCTGGTACCGTAAGCATTTTACATGCTGTGAAATCAGCCGCTAATAGCATAATAATGCCGGACTTTGGAATATCCGTTGCTTTGCGCACGTTGGCAGTGTATCGAAAATCGAGAATCGCCGCCGCGAACTGGCTGCCTACAAATAATGATGAGCTGATTGATCGATTAAAAAAAAGAAGAAATATACACAGAGTAGGAGAAAGAGAAATAGATGGAGCGCGCGAGCGAGCAAGAGATGCTTAAAGAAAATGATAAATGAAGAATGAATTAGCTCGATTGGTAATGAGATCGTCGTAAGCAAAATAAAGCAGGAAGTGATACCAAAGCCGGGTGGCGATTCTCGATCGTTTTTTCGTCGGTTCGCGCCGAAGAAAAGCTCGAGAGAGAAAGAAGAGTAGAAGAGGAGCAAGAGAGAGACGAGCTTGTGCAACTCTGACCCTTTTTCTTTCTCTCTCTCTCTCTCCTCGGCGTTTTTCCGCTGAGCCGCCGATTTGGACGGTTGTTGTTGGTCGAACGAGGCTCGTCGCGGGCGTCGCAAACGAGAGGGAGAGAGTGAGAGGGGGGAGAAGAGAGAGAGAGAGAGAGAGGATCGAGCGAAAGAGAGCGTACGCGGCAATTAGCCTTGCCGTTTGCTCTTTCTCTCTCTCTCTCTCGGATGTATATAAGCTCGGTTAGCATCGGGCCTAGCACTCGAGAGAAGCTTATTTTTAGGCGCCCGAGATGCCGCTATCGTCCCCGCGTCCGACTGTCAATGAACTCCGAAAAGAGAAAGAGCTCTCCCGCGAAGGGAGAGAAAAAAAACGGCGAGTGTAGTAGTCGGCCGGCGACGGCTACGGCAGTGGCGAGAATGCCGGGGCCGCGTCGGGGGCACCGCCTGCCCGATCGAATCGCCCGATTCGAGCGACAAAGACGACGACGACGACGAAGGCGACGAACGTTAAACCGAGAAAAAATGCCCGACTTTTTTCCAACGAGAGAGAGAGAGAGCCACACGTTTCCACGGTTCGCGGGCCCCCTTTCCGTCTCCCGCTCTCTTACCCCGCGTTCTCCCTCGAATACAACTCTATAAGAGCCGATCGGAAAGACAGCGCGTGCGCTTTGTTTCGCCTTAAACTTTACACTTGGTTTTACATACTTTGTTTCGACCTTTTGTATAATTTTCATCGGATGCTCCGCAGAGGCTGACGGATGAAGATTATAAAAAAATCGTAGCCCCAATCGATTTCGCGGCATTATTTTCTCCGTTAATAAACAGCCAAGTTGTGTGTCTACGCACTTGCTCTCGAGTGCGCGCGTCCCTTACTTTTTTGACGTATACAAATGCAATTACATAGTCATGTATAAGTATATGCATGTGTGTATATACACAGACGTATATACATATGCATATACATGCACGAATGCACTACACAGTCACTTTCTAGGCGCGCTCCTTTCTCTTTCGCGTCCAATATTTTCAACATCAACATACACACGTTTGTGCAGACAGACACAGACACATATACAGACAGACATACGTTAAACTATACAAAAAAAAAAAAAAATAAACGTATATACGCAAATCAGACGTTCTCCCGTGCGCGAAAAATTACTTCAGACCAATAAATCCTGTAGGATGAAAAGTCACGTCGGCAACGCTCATCTGCCGCGAGTAATTTTACATGAGAGTTCACTTACGGTAGTAGTTATTGATAAATCGTTATTGTTACACGATAGAATGACCATTAAAAAAAATAATTATAATTAATAAAAATAATCATTATAATCATTGTAATATATAATAATAGAAAATAACAATAATAATAAATTAGTTCTGTACAAGGCGCTTCGAGCAGCATCGCATATCTATTTAATAGCTAAAGACAGGCGGACCGCACGCGCGGGTCCGCCGACACAGCATCCATTTATATAATTATCTTTCGGCTCGCACGCAGCCTCCTGGCGAGTGTCAAGTGTTCGTGGGAGCCGCCCGGGCGCTTTGGGGGAGCGCCGGTGCCGGCTGGAGCTTTGCGCTGCCTCGGCAGAGCGGCGGCGGGCGGCGTTGGCAGCGGGGGCTGCGTCGTCGAGCCTGGAGAAAGAACAGCCTTGGTCGGGCGGCTAGACCTCCGTGGCCAGCGTCGCGGCCAGCGCCGAGTCGTGCCTGTAGTGGTCGTCGATGACGTAGACGGCGCAGCCGGGCGTGTCCGAGCCCTGCGACGCCTCGTCCGGCGGCGTCTCCGCTATGCTCGTGTTCGGCCTCTTGAGGTCCGAGCAGGAGGAGCCGCTGCCGGCGCAGCAGCCGGAGTCCGAGGCCGCGGAGGAGTAGAGGCCGCCCGCGGAGGAGTGCTTCGAGTCGATCAGCTGGTGGCAGGAGCTCGCGAGCCCGCTCAGCGGCCCGAGGCCGCACTCCTTCTCCTTCTGGTAGAGGTGCTGGGAGGCCCGGTGCGCCGCGGCCTCGGTGTTGAGCTGCTTCGTCGGCCGCGAGCGGCCCGAGTCGCTGACCGACTCGGCCTTGTAGCCCTCGTGGAGCGAGCCGTCGAAGGAGCCGTCGACCCCGGCCGCCGCGGCCGCCGCGACCGCGTTGTTCACGCTCTTGCCCTGGCTGCGCTCGAGGCCCTGGGAGCCGGGGCCGATGATGGCCCCGGGGCCGCCGGGGCCGCAGCCCCCGCCGGCGTTCGGCTGGCCCGTCCAGGTGTTCTTGATCATGTGGCTGTCGCCGGCGGGCTGGACCGGCTCGAGCTGCGGCGAGAGGAGCGCGCCCGCGCGCTTGCTCATGCTGCTGTGCACGGCGTTGCGCTCGTTCTGCAGGCGCGCCTCCTCGTCGGCCTTGGCCTGCTCGCGCTTCTGCCGGCGCTTCATGCACATGACCGCGAGAGCGGCGACGAGGACGAACGCCGGGACCGCCGTCGAGATGGTCGCTATGACGACGACGTGCTCGGTCGTGAGGGCGGCGTGCCGGGCCTCCGGGCCCGCCGCCGCCACCGTCGCCGGTCCTCCCCGGCCGGGCGACTGCTGCTGCTGCTGCTGCTGCTGGCTCGACTGGGCCGAGGACCAGTAGCCCGCGGCGCCGGGCCGGGCGGAGGACTCGGCGCAGGTCTCGCCGCGCCAGCCGTCCGCGCACTCGCAGCTGAACCCGTTGACGCGGTTGCGGCAGGTGCCGCCGTGCTGGCAGGGGGAGCTCTTGCACTCGTCGACGTCGACGCTGCAGTCCTTGCCGGTGAAGCCGGGCTTGCAGGCGCACTGGTAGTCGTTGGTCGTGGAGAGGCAGGAGCCGCCGTTGGCGCAGGGCTTGGCGACGCAGTAGTCGACCTTGTCCTGGCAGAGCCGGCCGACGTAGCCGGCGACGCAGTGGCAGCGGAACCGGTTGACCAGGTCGACGCAGGTGCCGCCGTTGAGGCAGGGGTCGCCCTGGCAGTCGTCGACGTTGACCTGGCAGCGCTCGCCGCTGAAGCCCGCGGGGCAGGTGCACTTGAAGCCGGCGACGAGGTCGGCGCAGGTGCCGCCGTTGGCGCAGGGGTTCGGGGCGCACTCGTCGATCGGCTGGTCGCAGTCCGGCCCGGCGAAGCCCGCCGGGCAGTGGCAGCTGTAGCCCCGCTCGCTGTCGTCCTCGCAGGTCGCGCCCCGGGCGCAGGGCCCGTCCTTGCACGAGCGCGAGCTGATCTCGCAGTGCTGGCCGCGCCAGCCGGCCGGGCAGGCGCACCGGTACTTCCGGTTGATCCTCCCGACGAGCCCGCCCGCCGACGTCGCCGTCTCGAGGCTCGCGTTCCCGGGGTTCGGCAGGCAGGTGCCCTGGTTCAGGCAGGGCTGCGCCTGGCAGTCGAGCAGCGGCTTCTCGCAGTCGGTCCCGGTGAAGCCCGGCGCGCACGAGCACGTGTACGAGCCCTGGCCGGTGTTGAAGCAGGTGCCCCCGTTGCGGCAGGGCTTGTGGTTCGTGCAGAAGTTGAGGTCCTGGTTGCAGAAGAGCCCGCCCCAGCCCTCGTCGCAGAGGCACTCCCAGGGCTTCTGGCAGCTGCCCTTGCTGCAGCCCGGGTAGCGGATGCACTGGTCGCAGAATGGCCCGGTCCAGCCGTTATGGCATCTGTAAACAGAGCAAGCCCCGACATTAGAAAAGCGCCCCATAGCCGTACCACCACATGCACATCCTACACGCGTGCACACATCAGGTCGCGGAGTCGCTCGGAGGACGGAGGGACAGGGGGGGGGGCGAGGAGATGCAGGGAATTCCAGCGCGGTAGGCATCCTCCTCCTCCTCCTCCTCTTCACCTCGCTCTTTCTCTTTCAAGAGGAGAGTCTTTGAAAGAGAACCGAGGGAGCGAGAGGAAGGGAGGGAGGGAGAAGGATGAGGTGGGTGAGGATGAGGCCCGAGAGAGAGAAAAAGGAGAAAAGCATCGGCAGCAGCAGCAGGAGCGGCAGCAGGAGCGGAGCAGTGCCGGTGGCGGGAGCAGCGGGTGCGGCGGCGGCGGAGAGGAGAAGAGAGGAGAGTAAGAGAGAGAGAGAGAGAGAGAGAGGATGTGGCGGTCGGCCATTACTTTGTCCACGCGGGCCTTACGAGAGGGGAGCTCTTGAGAGAGAGAGAGAGAGAGAGAAAGAGCGAGCGAGAGATCGGGCGCTAGCTTGGCGAAAAAGAGAAAAGGAAAATGGAGAGGGAGGGGGAAGAGAGCGGGAGGAAAGAGTGAGAGGGAGGAGGGATCGAGAGGGGGGATGAGTCGCTGAGTAGTGTTCCCACGGTTGGAGCCGCACGGTTCGAGCCACGGCAGAGCCGTTCAGTATGCGGGTCAAGGAAAGGTTACGCTCCTCTCCCGTCCCTCCGTCCGTGTGCACACGTGCTCTCGTGTGTGTGTGTGTCTCGCGAGCGAGTGTGTGTGTGAGTATGGGAGTCCCTCTCTTTCTACCGTATGTGTATGTACACCCAGAGAGAAGGTGGAGGTATATGAGTGAGTGAGTGTACGGGGCCTGCGTGTGTGCCGCTCTACCTCCTCCGCTCTTTCCCTTCTTGCCCTCTCGCGAAACGGAGAGAGTGTGTGGGTACACGTGTACGGTGAGCCCGTGCTCACTCGTCTTTCAACCTCTCTCTCTCTCTCTCTCTCTCTCTCTCTCTCTCTCTCTCTCTCTCTCTCTCTCCTCTCTGCTTGTATACGTGTATATATAGAGAGAGAGAGAGATACGTATGTATGTATATGCGCGTCTTTTCTTTCTCCCTCCTATCTTTCTCCTCCTGCCTACCAACAGCACTTTCTGGGGCCCGTCCTCTCCTCCTCCGCGTCGCATGACTATACCATTAAATCCCATATACACAGAGAGAGAGAGAGAGAGAGAAGGTAAGCAGGCGCAGGGAGTAGAAAGAGCGAGAGGATCCGCGAGACTCTCTACCTTTCTTTTACCTTCTTCTATTTTTCTCCTTTCTTCTGCGCGCCCGGCCTCTCTCTCTCTCTCTCTTGCTCACTCCCTCGCGCTACTATTTGTTGGCCCGGCGAGCAAGAGGGACGGAGCGCCGGAGTAAGAGATTCCAAGTTGCTCTTTACGAAGGTACGCGCGCGAGAGAGGGTGCATCGTCATTACGTTCCAGCATCTCGGAAGGAAGGAACTCTCTTTCTCTCTCTCTCTTTCTCTCCCCTCCCTCTTTCTCCCTCGGTCGCGGGAACCACACGCTCTCTTCCCGCAGAGCCGCAGTACATATACTCCTCTCCTTATGCACCGCAGCCGCGCGCGTATTTATTATATTTGCGTGCGTATAAGCCGATTATTTTTCGGGATTAGCCTGAGATTAGAGTCCCGCGCGCACCTCCCCCGAAGAACGAGGAAATCTCTTTCTCGCGCGTAACCACGAATTTCGCGATCTGCGCCTCTTTACGTACTCCTCTCTCTCTCCCCCCCCCCATCTACCGTGCGCGCGCTCTCTCATGAATATTTATCGTGTATTTATGCTCGTTCTTTTTTCTTTTTCCTGTGGTATATACAAGCTGACCAATGCTCCGCATTTGCGTGATACACACGGCCAAAACTGCAAGTGTATTTCTAAGTCGAATATACGGCTCGTTATCGCTAAATTTTAATTGAGAAATACAAAACTTCCCCTGACAGACGTCGCGCGGTGACTCCGGCTGCTGCTGCCCCAATTCCCATGGCTTATTAATTCATTCTAATAATTTATGATTCAGCGATCGTATATTTTTTCGAGAAAAATAAAAAAATAAGTAAAAGACGCGTATAAAGAAGGAACTATGCAAAACGACATCTTTATAGTTTTTGCGGACGCGTATTCTGGCGAAAAAAAATTTATCACGCGGGTGGGGACACGCTCTTGCTCCTTTTTTTTCGTCTCTCTCTCTCTCTCTCTCTCTCTCTCTCTCTCTGCTTTTTGTCGTTTTCAAGAGAGAACCGGCAATTTATTATAATTAATTTAAAAACGCGTGCGCGCAAACAAATTTCCCCTAAAAAAATTCCTCAAACGTCATCAAAAAAGCTACACGCGGACTTTTCCCAACATATACTTTTTATTAGATCTCCCTTCTTTTTTTCTCTCTCTCTCTCTCGCTCGCTCTCTATTACACGCCGGGTATTTTAAATCACTAGCGATCAATTAAATTAAAGAGCAATGCAAAAAATTCCACGAATGCCGCGCAGCATGAAGATTGACATTTCAATCGAACCGAGCGCTAAATAAAATTTCCAATCTTCAAGCTCCCCCCCCCCTCACCCCGCGAGGTCGGCGATTTTTCTTTCTTTAGATAGTTATTTTTTTTTCTTTCAAATTTCCAAGATTAAGATAAGAGGGATATGCAGGTTAGAGATTGGAATTCAAAGCCGCGAGTGGTACGCCACTGCATAATCGGTATTTCCAAGTCCCATACACGTTCACAGCCGGTGGCTATGTATATACGTATATACAGCCGCTAGGCAGATATATAGTGGAAATATTATTACCGCGCTAATTGCGAAAGCATTTGAAGTAATAACGTCCCCCGGACTCGCGACGATACACTTGGCCGTGGCAATAGAACGAGAATAAAATAGAGCAGGACAAAAAGTAAAAGGTTCGCAGTGCGCTGTGTGTGTGTGTGTGTGTGTGTGTGTGTGTGTATCTGTACGTATTGTAGGGTAAAAAGGTAAAGGGCGCAGAGGACGAAAGGCGCGGCGGTGCAATTGGCCGAAACGGACGTTCCACATAATGAAAGGCGAGAAAATGGTTGAGAGCCGTCGCGGTGGGTGGAGGAGAAAGAGGAGGAGGAGGAGGAGGAGGAGGAGTAGGCAGAGAACGGCGAGTAGCTGCTGCTGCTGCTGCTGCTACGAGGAGAGAAGTAAAGAGGGAGAACGGGGTGGCGGACGGGTGAGCGAGAGAGAGAGAGAGGGAGGGGGGAAGAGAGAGAGAAAGAGTTGCGGAATTCTCTCTCGCGTGAATTTGAATGGGACCGATCCCACGGCGTTCTCTCTCTCACTCTCTTTCGCACACGCGGAGAGGCATGGCACAGAGAGAGAGAGGCCAGAGGGTGGGAGTGAGAGAGAAGTCTGTCGAGCGATGAATTTACAGCGAGCACGTCCCGACTTGTCGCGCGCGTTTCCGCGTCACGGCTGATTTCGGGGAAACGGCACGCGTGTGCGTTCGACCGGCGTGCGAACGCGATGGGAATCCAATCGCCAAGTAGCCAAGGATATAGCCTCTCTCTCTCTCTCTCTCTCTCTCTCTCTCTTTGATCTCTCGGTATGTCTGTCCGCGAATGTGCGTCTGATGGCTATGCCAGTGTGTGAACGGCGGGGGGAGCGCTCTTTTGGAGATATAAAAAAAAATCGGAGCGCTAGGTTTAAATCAAACCAAGCCCGGGCGAATATTGTCTAGGGCTTTTTTGATGCATCGCTTTTGATTAAAGCCAGTCGCGATATTTCTATAGCCGCGATTATGCAATTCGAGCGCTCTGGCTTCTCGGCTCTTTCTCTCCCGCTCTCTCGCGATCATCGATCCCCGAATGATGAAATCAAATCGTTAAAAGCCACGAGAGCTTTGCTCAGTCTCGTTTTACTTTGACAATCAGCCGGCGCTCGGCGACTCTGCCATATCGCGAATAATAAATTGAGCTACTAATTCCGAGCGTCCGATAATTTTCGTTATATTTCGTATTCTCATCCCGCTATCGGGCGAGCTATTGGCAATTATGGAAAAACGGCTAACCGCAAACGATAAAACGAGCATAAATAAAAAGAGCGCGTGTGTATGCGGTTAGTCCATAACGAGCGTCCAGGGAGGGGGGGGGGCTGACGCAACGATCGCGGGAGAGTGTAGTCGGTGTAGCCGCGATGAATAATAGGGGATTCGCCGAATCCAGCAGACTCTGGACCATGAGGAAACGATCATGCCAGACGTGGGCCGAAGGGTCAACACACACAGTCACGTGTGTCTCTCTGTCTCTTTTTCACTGTGCGGCGTCGGCGCGTCATATAAACATGAGAGGAGGAAATCGATCGCTGGTAAAGTTGAATGACGAGGCCGATTGATGATTGAATGGGAGAGGCGGTATAGAGAGCTCGGGGCGCATCAAGAGTCTCTCCTCTCGTGTATAGGTGTATGCGTGTACGTATACACATGTCCACGGGTAATTCCGTAATGGGCCAGGGAAAAAGGAGAGACAGAGGCTGCAGCAGCGCTGCGGCATATTGCCGGCCGGCAGTCGCGCCGGTCTCGCAGCCTCCGCGCAACACAGAGAAAAAGAGCGAGAGAGGGAGAGAGGTGAAAAGAAGGGTGAGCGCGCAAGAGTAAGAGAGAGAGAGAGAGGGATAGTTGCGGGTGGGAGAGCAAGAGGGAGATAAGGAAGGTGCGCGCAGAGAGCGTTATATACCGGTGTACAGACGGAATCTGCGAGTAGAAAGGAGAGGAGGCGAAGCCGGCGGAGGGGGTGAAGAAGGTGAACGAGCACGAGGAGAGCTGGAGGTTGAGGGAGAGAGTCAAGAATTACTATGTGTGCTTACACACATAGATGCATACATACATACATACATATATAAATGTGTGTAGGTGTGTATATATATATAAAGAGAGAAAGAGGTGTACTCACTTGCATTCGTTGGGTCGGGTGCACTGTCCGTGCTGCTCGTCGCATCCGGGCAGGCAGTGGGCTGAAACAGGCAAGGAGAAAAAATCCAAAGGTTAAAGCCAGGCTTGTGCTTGTGTCCGTGTGTATTTGCGCCCGCTACAGGCTGCCGCTGCTCTTGCGGCAGGCTTCGGCTTGCATCCACCAGAGACAGAGAGCGAGAGAGAGAGAGAGAGGGCCTGTATATAAGGCGCGAGGGACAGAGAGAGAGAGAGAGAGAGAGAGAGAGAGGAGGCGCGTATATACCTCACGACTCTCTCGGGGTATGTAGGCGCTCTCTCGCACACACCTACGACTCTCTCACTCTCTCGGCGCAGCTTTGTCTCTTTCGCGGAGCTCGATCCATGTGTGCCTCCTCCTCTACCCTCTCCCTTCTTATCTCTCTTGCACACGCGGACTGAACTTTTTCAGCTGGGATATTCTTGCTGCAGCAGAGGAGAGCAAGTGAAAGTGCACCATCGATATGCGCGCACTCGCACACACACACACACATACACACACACACACACACACACACACACACACACAGATCCTCTCTCTATAAACCGCGGCTACCCTTTCCCCTCTCTCTCGTCACCCCATGGCCCGTCTCCTCTCGCGGCTTTTGCCCAATGAGCATATAGACATGTAGAAAACGAAGGAAAGCATCGCCGCGCTTGCGTCGCATCCTTCCCTCTGCAGCTTTCTAACCGCGGCTGCCGCTTAAAAAGAGCATCTCTCTTAACTCCGGCGACTGTCCTGCGCGCGCTCGCTCCCGGTCTCTAATTTACCACCCCCCTGATCTATTCTCGTCTCAATGGAAACGGAACTGCTAGTCCGTCCGTCTCGGGCAGTGCTTTTAAAGGAGACGTGGGGAGGAAGAAACGGAGGGAAGCCGAAGAGAGGGAGTGTAGGAGAATTCCTCTTGGAGTCGCGCTCTTATCGCAAGAGGATCGTTTCTTCTTCTTCTTCGTCCTCTTCTTCTTCTCCAGTCGGAGCTCGAGAGAAAGAAAGAGAGAGAGAGAGAGAAAGAGGTGGGCTACGGGGCTTTTAATTTATCGCAGATTAATTTTGAGCCGGAATATATACTTGACGCTCTCTCGGGGGACGCTCGTTGTATGTATACGTACGCCCGGGCAGCGTGTGCGCGCGGATGCCGATTATATGTACACGTATGGTATGTACATCAGGAGGGGGAGGCGCAGACGGAATATCGGCGTGTGCACGAGAGAGTGTGGCCAGTGGGTAGAGGGCACGAGAAGTCCGGGTGACCTTGATACTCTCTGCTCTCTTGAGAAGAGAGAAAGAGAAAGAGAGATGGAAGAAAAAGAGGAAGAGAGAGAGAGAGAGAGAGAGAGAGAGAGAGAGAGAGAGAGAGAGAGAGAGA